>VDFB02279949.1:0-204275 GCA_007258455.2 Sequoia sempervirens | reverse complement strand
CTTCATCAGAGATCATTTTTGAGGAGATTGTGTATTCGATCTCAAAGTTGATCAAACATGGGATGGCAGGTACCTTGGCTCAGCAACCTACCTACCAAGTATAATACAATTAAGAAAACAATAATTTAGTGCTGTTGGATCTTGCTGCAGTTTCACTGTTGTTTGGTGGGCTTTACTGCTGTAACTGAGTTAGTCTGTGTAAAAGGGTTTGGGCCCTTTCAAAAACCCACCTTTACCCTAATCAAAAAATATATATATTTTCAACAAGTTTTCAGACCTGAAAAAGTAATGCTACTACAAGGAAAAAAACCAAATGCTATATAAACGTACAATTGCTAAACCTTATGGAATAAACACAAGTAGTTTGCCCAAATAACTAAAATATTCTAATCAATATATCTAAAGATTATTCGAATACAAAGTACATCTGGATTTTGTGATCAACGCATGAGAAAAAGCATGCTTCACATAAAGGTGACCCAACTCCTGCTCAAGTAAGAAGGATCCATAGTATCTGTCATCCTTGCACCTGCTAGGCACAAAGCACATAAAGACATACTGTAAACGAGAAACAAACAAAACAGGAGAATTCTAAATCACTAAAACTTTAAGCATAAATCATTTAGTAAATATAAAAATTTAAAGTGCAATAAGGAGACAAGGAAAGAATTGTCCCCTCACAAGAAAGTCACACCTGTACATGTGAGAACCTTTATTTCAGTTTTGTTCTTTGAATATAATTGCAATTAAACTGAAGGGATGATTTGAAAAAAGAGAGTCCATAATCATCCTCCTATACTATGGCTAACGAGTGGTCATAAATCACTCTATCCAGGTTTTACTAGAACTAAACAGTCAAGACATAAACTTCAGCTTTCTGTTTATAACTGATAATTCATTAAACACAACCAGATAAATTTATTAAATTATGTCCGGCATCACAAATACACAATTCCCCAAGATGATGCAAATTCCTCAATGAAGATTGAGAGATAATATTAAATCCAGAATCCCTGTTTCAACATAAGTGTCATATGGTACACAAAATCTAATATCATAACCAAAATGCTTAAATGGCAATAATACAAAAAAAGAAAAAATGCCAATGAGAGAACAGAAACATTAGTGTTTAAAAAAGAAAAAATCATTTTTTTCTATTCAATTGGTTGCAGCTGCATGGCTATATAAAGGCAAACCAACAAGAACAGAATCATCTAACCTAAAATGTGGCCACTGGAAGGTCAATCATATTGGCTAGCTGATCCCTAAAACCTACTCAGTATCATCAATAATTTGTCTTTTGCATCATCTACATTCACATTCTAGCCAACTTTGCCTTCCTCAATAAAAGTTGATGATGCAAGAGCATCCTTTGGTTGAAATGGCTATCCAACATCAAGCAGAAACAAGTTTGTTAGAAGGTGGTCTTTTGTGGCATTCTCTCGGAGCTTCAAAGGTCATTATACTAAGGACTGGGTTTTCTCTGTGTTTTCCTTTTCTCACCATTTAGCCTCAAGTTGGAAGTTAGCATTGGCATTGAAATGAATGTTCCAACAAGCTATCCTGCTGAGTTTCAAGGTTACAACATCTTCATATAACCATCCAAAGAAGTTTGAACATGATAGTACCAGTCACAAGTCTTCCCTACTTAAGTTGTTTTTTGAAGTGTTGCTAGGCATGGGGGTACAAAAGTGATTATGTAAAAGTGAAAATTTTAGGGTTTGAGTGGGAAATTAGGAGAAAAAGAAAATAAATTAAAATATTGTCTCTCAAAAGGCTATAAAAATGAGGATTTGTGCAATAGAATAGGTTACAAATTTAATTGGCAAGAATGATTTCGAGGACCAAAACCCTCCTAGTTATTCAAGAAATTCCATTCAAGGATTTCCATGGGGACCTAAAACATTTGTTTCAGATACTGTTGGTGTGAAGTTCATAATTTTTCAATTTGGTGTGCTTTCAGATTTTCTAAGTTTTGATTGTGGGTTTTCCAGTTTGGGTTCTGTGAATGTATCAGTTTACCATAATATTTCAGTTGGGTGTATTTAATGATTTTAGCACCATAGTTTTTGAAGACTCTTCTATATACTCATATTAAAGATGCTATTATTATATTCAAATTGGTTGGTCCTAATATTTTATGGATTTTGGGACACAAATTGTAGTCGGTGTGCAATGTCTATTATTATGTTTTGATAAAATTGATTATCCGACTATGTATTAATTGGTTATCGGCTTCGGGTAGTTATAAGCATTGGTTGGTTGACGGTTGTGTTCTTCTTGGCAACTGTCGTGTCCTTTAAATACATTGTGTATCGTCAAGGAGAGTAGTATGATCTAGTCAGATCGACTATGATCCTTGGTTAACCATCTCTGGTCTTCTTCTATAATAATTTCATGTGCGAATAAAAATATATTTTACGCATGTATCTGGGATGCATTGTCATCTCCATTATTAACTCATGTATTTAATTTATCAAATAGAGTAGTAAAACACTCCAAGCCACCGCCCTAAAGAAAAAAAAAAACCCAAAAGTCGATCAAGAGCTCTACGCCCTAGAACCCCAACAGCTGCAGCAAAGATGACTCAAATCACGATAAAAGATCAAGAGACCAGACGATCCTCAAGGACCAACAAACAAAAAAGAGAAACCAGAGACACAAAATGAAAGGGCAGGAGCTTTCTGGTGGAAAAGTCGCAGTTCACTGCAGAGTAAGCCGGCGAGCAAGGTTATAGTTGAGAGCGCAAGGGATAAGAAATATATGAAGGAGAGTGGAAGGTATGATAATTTACCATTTCCTAACGAAAGCAGACATTAATTTTAGAGCAACTGTTGATTAAGCGAAATTATCAATCGCGGATCAGTGGGTGCCAAGAAGAATGCACCAACCTTGCTATCAAATAAACCAGCTCTAAATCATCAATATCATTAGACAAAGGGGAAAGTGAAGGAGAAACTACTAACCCTACCATTGGCAAACCGTAGATGTTAACCACTTTACCTAAGGAGGAAAGTGAAGGAGAGAAACTCCACCCAACCCGCTACTGGCAAACTGTTCGGAAACATCACCACAAACGAAGAGTCCACCATCTACAAAGGGAAGCTAAGAAAAAGACCCCAACCCAAACAATGAGAATCATTCATACCTATTAAAGTCAAGCAAAGTGGAAGGTAAGGGAAAACGGTTTGACACGGCCCTCGATAGAGACTATATGCCAAATTGAAGACTTGATTAACGACGGAAGAATTGAACATCGAAGATTATTTCGAGCACCAAGCCTAAGGGGAGAACTGAAAGGACCCCTAAACGTGCGAACTCTGAGGGCAGGGACAAGCAGTGAGGGGTGGAGATAGAAGGATTGCAACGTGTACGAGAGTGTAAGGAAAGCACCGAAATGTACGAATCAAAACTCTCCAACCAAGTTATAGTCTCAGAGGGTGCAACAGGGATGCAAGATGGTGACTCCCCCAACAAGTCCAAATGTAGAGCAAGAGAAACTTCCAAAGTTCATTGCAAATGGGTCGGAGGACCTTGTAAGACATTCTAAGACATGTGAGACAATTTGGGTAGCAAATGGCTAGGGTGATAGAGTGTATTGGCTAAGAGCATTTCTAGCAACTCTTAGAAGGATAGCCAGAGACTATTACACAGAATTGGAAACAACACACAAAAATACATAGGATGCATTGAAAAGAGCATTCCAAGAGGAATTCAAACTCTTGAGAGACGACAACAAAATTGCAGCAGAGATCTACAATACCAAACAAGGGAAGCACGAGAATGTGTAGCCTATAATCGTAGGCTCAAGGAATTACTATGAAATTACAGAACCAACAGGCCAATGGACTAAAGAAAAGATGGTTCATCAAAGGATTGATTCCTTTGCAGAGGAAGAAAATGAAAGTAGTGCCTCTATCATCGTACGTCGATGCCTACAACTGAGCGATAGACATAGAAAGTGAAGATAAAATGTCTTGCCGCAGTAAAAGAAAAACAGAGGAGAAGATGAAAGTTCGGATGACAATAGTGATGATGAATCAGGAACAGTACAAGCACTCTGGAGGGACATGCTCTGTATGATGAAAGAATTGAAGGTGGAGAAAGAAACCAACAAAGAACTATGGTGTACTGAGTGCAAAATTGAGGGGCACACTAAAGGTAATTGTCCTAAAAAGATGTTTTGTGAGATTTGCCAAGTTATGGGTCATTCAATAAAGGAGTGCCCATACAATTTGAAGACAAGTACAAAAGTACTGTTTATAAGGAATATGGGCAGTCATAGAAGCTAAACATGAATATTTTCGACACAAAATAATATTGCTTCTCTATCTCATATGATACAGATTACAAACATATATATAGGATTTTTCATATCCTATATTAAAGGTGTGTTGTTTTACCTCCTATAACAACTCCCTTTACATAGACGAGTTGTTCTAACAACTCATAACTAAATAAACAAACCTCAACAAATAATTATGTTCACATTATTAACTTATGTGAACACTAATAATGAATTTTCCAACATTCCCCCCCTTAGTGTGAACATGGTAAAAACTCACACTTTCAAATGTAATATGCCCAACTCTTATGGCTCATGATCTTGATTCAAATGAAAGGCACCTCTCATCAACCTTTCATGATTTTCACACAGGTTTACCACAAAACTGGACACGAACAGGAACACACTCATCTGTTCACCTCATATGGTTTTTTGGATTACCACTAACCTCTTCAAGATCCATAAACTATATTACACTAGTGCTTTTGATTATTACAATATTTTACACTAGGAGGATACATAAGAAAATAACACACACAACTAGAAATAGCAACTGTTGTTGATCGTGCCACTCGATCTCCAACAACATAGGAAATTTTCACTGGCACTAGAGATGGAATATTATCCACCCTTCTCCCCCCCCCCCTCCCCCTGATGTGAAATTTCCAATTATTAGAAACATAGAAAATAGAAGCACACTAAAACAAAATTCCACCAAAGCTGATAAGCAGCCCCGTTGTTGGTGACTGAAGAGAGGACGCTAAGTGTCCTCCTTCCTCCGTTGCCTCCTACCTCCAAGCTTGAATTTATCTAAAAAACATATTCATTATCACTAGGACATGATAGCTCTTCATCATTGGCATAGTCTTCCCAATCAGTTTCTTTAGCCAAGGAAGCATGTTGATCTAGTTTGCCATCTAGTAGATTTTGTGCCCTCTTCCTACAATTTAATATTATGTCCTTTATTACAATAAAAGCATTTTATTTTCCCTTTTGAAGAGAAATGCTTGAATTTGTACTTTCCCTTTCTTGAAAGTCAACTTTCTTTGTTATGTACATATAAAACTTCTTTAGATTATGAGTCTTCATTATGGTCAAGTAGAGTAGATATTACTCCTTCAAGACTAATGTTTACTTTACTTAATGTAAACATCATACCAAACATATGCTTAGGAAAACTATTCAAAAGTATTGCTTTGGCATCATCATCCTTTACTTTTTCATTAATGCCAGCTAGCTGATTTAGGAGAGAGTGAAACTTACTTACATGATCTACCATTTTTTGCTCCTTTATCCATCTTCAATCCATACAATCTCTACTTCAATGTCCTCTTGGCACTTTTTGCTTCAAATCCAAAGAACTTATTTAATGATTACCAAGTCTCTTTTGTAGACTTTGCGAAATCTACATGATGTAAGTATGCCTTTGACAAGCCAAGGCCAATGGTTCCCAAAGCTTTTTGATTCTTGATATTCCACTTAGCAAGTTCATTTGCATTAGTTGGTATGACTAAATTTGGTTTGACAACATCCCAAAGATCTTTTTCTATCAGGTGTAACTGCATATGTATCTGCCATGTATGAAAATCTCTACCTTCAAATTTCTCGATGGAACTTAATTTATCCATGACTACTTAATCAAACGAAAAAACGAAGGTGTCAGGTTCCACTGATAATGCATCTTGATTATAAAACATTTAACACAAACATTATTCAAATACCATTATGTAAATATTGGACAATTGATTCTATAAAATCAAAATAAAATAAAAAACCTATGTTTTAACAAAGCCACACTTATTACTACCGATGGAAGTTTATTGGAGATACAAGTTTGAAAGTTCACCACTCATTCTCAATTGATCAAATACATGTCCAGCAGCTACTAAAACGCCTCACTTCATCTGTTAACAAATTTCACATTTCAAAACGTTTTCTAAATAATTTTTGGGTTTTCATCTCCTATTATTCCTCTTTCCAACACAATTTGAATCATCAAATTTTGTTCATAAATGAGAAAGATATGCCAATTTTCGTGAGGCTGTCCCAAACTTATTTTTATAAATGCCTTTTTGCTGTTTCACCTTCAATGCTGCAACCAAGCTCTGGACTTCGCCATTGGAATGATCAGACCTTGAGGGACGCCTTTAGCAGCAAAAACACAATTGATGAATGATATAAATGCCCAAAGAAACTTCATGAAGTGAATATCTATTCTGCTCCCTTCCCAAACACCACAGCAAGCCACAAATTTACTTTGATGTGAAGAATACACAATATACAACTGCTCAACTACTCAAGACATCATTTGCACCTGCACAAGGCCCCTTTCTCTTCTACTCCCACCTTTGTTGTACTTGGATCCTCCTCTTGACATAGAAAAATCACCACGAATTGGCCTCCAAGATCTTAAAACACCAACACAAAGTGCAATTTACATAGCCTGCTCTGATACCATATAAGGAATATGGGCAGTCATAGAAGCTAAACACGAATATTTTCTACACATAATAATATTGCTTCTCTATCTCATATGATACGGATTACAAACATATATATAGGATTTTTCATATCCTATATTAAAGGAGTATTGTTATACCTCCTATAACAACTCCCTTTACATAGATGAGTTGTTCTAAAACTTCTAACAACTCATAAATAAATAAACAAACCTCAACAAATAATTATGTTCACATTATTAATATATGTGAACACTAATAATGAATTTTCCAACACTCTTTACGTAGAGAGGAGTCCATTCCATCGAAGCCACAAAATTCATCTCCAAGCAGTTATCGAAATCAAAGAGGAGGACGAAGCCAAATACAATATGACCCCAAAGGATTCCCTATCCTACAATGTTGACAACGTAGCAAATGGGGACACTTTGCAAGAGACTGCTAGAACAAACAAGACAAAGTGCAATTATTGTGCAAGACACCAGATGTCCAAAGCAAAAGGCTAGTGTCAACATGATTGTTGTAAGGCATAATTGGCCATTACTCATGCCCAAGCAAAGAAGGTTTTGTATCTGGATCCACATATAGAAAAAGAAAGGCTTCGTGAAGCAAGGGACAAAGTGGAGAATGCTATGGACAACGAACAATGCCACTCAAATGCAAATGCAAGTATGTAACAAACCAATTACAATCCAAGAAAAATATTGCACGACAAGTACTTCAAGCTACTGTACCAGTTAAAGTAGTGAATTTACTACAAAGTGTATAGGCATAAAATTGCACCCCTTGCAATTTCACATACATTCTTGCGCCTGCTTTAGTGTCCACTCCCTTAGTATCTTGTGTAGGCTCATTTTAACCCCTGCATCAGCCTTTTTCCTTCTTAGAATGCTCCAGCACCCCTTTTCAGTAGCTACCCTTGCGTGTCAGCTTTGCATCGGACTTTGTGCTTTTCCTGTTCTCGTTGTTTTGTAGCATGATGTGTCTGGACACTAGCGCACCGCGCTAGCATCCTGCAATGTTTTCAACGCTCAAACAATTGTCTCCGAGCATGCTTGCCACTTGTCCTCACCTTTTGTTCGTGGTAACGGCCCGGGATGCCTTATAACGGTTGAAGAAGCTTCTTTTCTCTCCTAAAAAGCAATCTTTTCACTCCATTTGCATCTTCTAACTTCTTCTAGCTCCATTCTCCCAAACTCTTCTAGCTTCATTCTAGCTTCTCCATCTTGGCATTCTTCCATCTTACTCTTGCTTGCACAACTCCCTTATTTGTCACAACAACTTCAAGCACTCTCACATCTCACAACACTCCTTGTAGCCTTCTTAGCTCTTGCAACTATCTTGCTCTCCTCCTTTGCAACTCCTTTAGCTCTTGTAGCTTCACCTCCCTTTTCTATTGCATCTTCATTTCATGATACGAGTTCTCCTCCTTGAGCGGGGATTGCTTTTATCACCTCTTTTGTGATACGGGTTCTCCTCCTCGAGCAAGGTTTGCTTTTATCACTCTCACTTGGTGGTGCGGGCTCTACTCCTGAGCAGATTTTGCTTTCACCATATGCTTTGTTCACTTCTCACTCTCTCTACCTTCTTGGCTGTCCATGGAGGTGGGAACACCAAAACGAGGGTTTAACTAAGGCAAACCCCTATACAGCCCCAACACTTTCTCTAGATATCTTACAAATGCAGGTTTTGAGGACATTCACTTGTTGGAGGATTCATCACTCGCATGGTTGTAAGCATTTCCTTTCTTCTTATTTTTATCAGTTCTACTTCATCTTATTGTAGTCCTATTGCATTCTATTGCTTTATCACGTTTTGGAAATTCTCAACAATTAGGATAGAAGTAGTCACTTTGCATTCTCTGTGATAAACTTGCTTTTTGGCCCGTACGAGACGCTAGCGCGCCTCTGAGAAGCTAGCGTGTTGCGCTGTCGTCTGTATTCTACGTTGGCGTCCTTTGGCTGAGAACTTGTCCGTTTGTCTAGAGAATCTCTATGACCTGCTCTTTCCAATTCTAAAACTTTCACGCTGTTCCTGAGGTAGTTTAGGGAAGTTCGCCCCGTGAGGCTCTCTGAATGAAGAGAACTCGTGAGTAGTGAATCCCCCTCTTCTACATTTTGGTGAACCCGACGTGAAGAGAAAATCTTCCGAAAAACTAGGAATTTATTTACCCCTACTTGGCGGAGTCATAACTTTTGACTCGGTGCTTGGAATTCAGAACCGTTTGCACCATTGGTAAGGTCCCCTAAAGAACTAGTTCAATCCCTAAAATACCAGTGCCTTCAGCAGTCAAATTTGAAGGACCAACGCAAGTTCCGACCTCAAATTCTGCTCTGAGGACCTCCGAAAACGCAATTTATTAGAACATAGAAAATATTGAAAAAATTGTAATGAATTTAATATCTTATTTTATTAGTTCAGTATCTAATTTTGTTCAAAATGTTAATGATATTCCATTTCATGCATGTGATGGTGACTTAGCTTTTCCCATGTCACTTGGTGTCTTTGATCCTTCTCACAAAAGTCCTCTTACTTCAAAGGATGTTTTGTTGCAAGAAGATGAAATCATTCATACGTTTCTTAATGTTACTCTACCTTCTCTTCATTCCAATGCACTCTCTTCTAGAGATGATGCATTAGTGAATGATGGATCTTCCCATTCCAATGCACTCTCTCCTAGAGACGTTGCATTTTTGAATGATGAATTTCTTATCTATTCCAATGCACTCTCCTCTAGAGATGATGCATTAGCAAATGATGAACCTCCTTCCACATCTGATCCTCCCTAGATCGATGTTGAGAATGTTTCTTCAAATAATTATTCCACATTTGATCCTATTTGGATTGATGTTGAGAATGTCTTCAAATAATTCTACTAGTTGTAATGATTCTATAAATGCAACCTATGTCTCTACCGCCCCTCAAAGGCCTAAGAGACCAATCATTTACGCGACTCCAGCTAGTTCTTCTCCTAAAAGGATTTGTTCTATTGATGGTATTCCATTTGATAGTGATTCTCCCGATCCTTCTATGGCTCCCTCTTACAGAGTAGTAGCCCATACTTATGAGAATAGAATGAATAAACAACCAAGTCCTCCTTTAGCACCTAAACCTACAACTAAAGCACCTAGTGATTACGATCTTATCGAGCAACTTCGAGTTACTCCGGCTAAGATCATATTGTGCGGTTTGCTTCAGTCTGCTCTAGTTTATCAAGGTATGCTTCAGGAGGCCTTGCAAAAGATCCTCTTGCCTTCTTCCGCTAGGCCGACGGATGCTAATGCGTTGATGGCGTATATTCGTACAGATTCGCTGAATATTACGTTCTATTTGTAGGAGCTCCTGCCTCTGGATGTACAGAAGCAAGCGGACCCTCTAATGATTATAGTTAATATTAATAAAATTGACATTAGACGTACTCTCGTTGACGCTGGTTCAGCGCTCAATGTATGCAACATAGATCTACTACCTAAGATTAATATTGACCCATCTTCGCTTAATACTTCTTCTGTTGACATTCGTGGGTTTGATAATGTTGGTCGAAAACCCCTAGGGACGATAGTCTTGCCTTTGAGGTTGGGACCCATTATTGTACCTACTCTTGTATATGTCATGTCAAAAAAGCTACCATATAACCTTCTTCTTGGTAGATCATGGATCCATGCTATGGGTGCAGTCCCATCTACCTTGCATAAATCTATTAAGTTCATTGCTAATAATAAAGTAGTCACAGTCAAGGCTGACCCTGATGCTATGCACTTATGTGAAATGGCAGCTAACGGTCAGGCTTCGGTTGTGCCTACTCTTATTCCTTCAGTATCTTCCACTATGTCGATGTTTACTCCAGCAATACCTACTACAAAGGATACTCTTGAGATAAATGTCCTTGAAGAAGATCCTGTTAAAGCAAGAAATTCTAAATCCACCTCTTCTCAAAAGAATGCATGTCTTGGTGATGATTGGGGTTCTTTAGACTTTACAGAATCCTTCACTGGAGAATATAAAGCCAACCCGATCCACTTAGACCTTCCGATAATATCATCCACACTTGCCATCAGAGATGGTTATTCTCCTGTGTCATGAGGTAGTGTGAGCAATAATTGTAATGTTCTTAGTGTTGACCCTCCTTTTGAGGAAGATGATCGCACTTCTATTAAAGGGGTTAATGTTGGTAGTTCTGACAGGAAAGATGCTGGTGATCTCGTAGAGGAGTATAATCCCCGTTGTCGGAATGATACTCTCCTTGTAGATCCTCCATTGTCTTCTATCTTCGTGCCTTCTTCTTGTGAGCAATCAAACTTTTCTCCACAAGAGAAAGGTTGCTTCTTGCTCCTCATCCTTTATCTAAGCAAGAGTGTATTTTCTTGTGGCTTTTGAAAGCCCACTTGATCACTCTTCCTTCTCCTACACACAAGGAATTTCATAAACATGATAAAGAGAAACATTCTTTCTGCACATACCATCGAGTGCCTAGCCATTCCACTAGTGAATGTAAGGCCTTGAAGGACAAAATACAACAACTTCATGATTCAGGTGCCATTTGCCGATGCACCTGCATTTTCTTCACATGACAAGTGATATCGAGGTGTACCCCTATCCTGCATTTTCTAAATATCTTTCATGGTTCTCCTCCCCTGTATGTTGGGGGCGGTGAAAACTTGTTCTGAAGATGTGCGTCCTTCTTAAGGACCCCCTCTCTTCTCTATATCCTTCAATTGAAGCATCCCTTGAGTGGATCCCTCTTCCTCTTGAAAGGTTCCTGAGGGACCCCCTTTGAAAGTTTTTATCTCAAATGAACTCATTAGCGTCTAGCTTGGGGGCAGCCTGACTAGACCTTACTTTTCAAATAGTGCATCCCTTGAGTGGACCCTCTTCCTCACATCAGGGTTCCCAAGGGACCCCTTTGAAAGTCTTCTAAATTGTTGACGCTCTACGCAACTGCCCACTTACTTGCCTACGTGGCCGCTTTTTGACTCTGTGGAGTCTGCTTCCTTTGGTTTCCTCCATGTGAGAGATCTTGGGGGATACCTCCCTGTAGGTCCGAGAACCTGTAGGGCGCTTCCTTTGAGCTTCCTCCATGTGAGAAATCTTGGGGGTGGCTTCCCTACAAGTCTACGGGTCTGTAGGGCACTTTCTTTGGGTTTCCTCCATGTGAGAGATCTTGGGGGATACCTTCCTACAAGTCTACGGGTCTGTACGGTGCTTTCCTGGGTTTCCTTCATGCGAGAGATCTTGAAGGACACCTTCCTTGCAAGTTTGCGGGTCTGTAAGGCGCTTTCTCAGCTTCCTCCATGTGAGAGATCTTGGGGGATGCTTCTTTGCACGTCTACGGATCTGTAAGGTGTTTTTCCAGGTATCTTACTTGCCTACATGGCATTCTTCCATCTTAGTCTTGCTTGCACAACTCCCTTATTTGTCACAGCAACTTCAAGCACTCTCACATCCTCACAACACTCCTTGTAGCCTTCTTAGCTCTTGCAGCTATCTTGCTCTCCCCCTTTACAGCTCCTTTAGCTCTTGTAACTTCACCTCCCTTGTCTTGTGCTTGCGAGCATCTTGGGATTCCATATCCCTTTTCTATTGCATCTTCATTTCGTGATAAGGGTTCTCCTCCTTGAGCGGGAATTGCTTTTATCACCTCTTTTGTGATACGGGTTCTCCTCCTCAAGCGAGGTTTGCTTTTATCACTCTCACTTGGTGGTGCGGGTTCTACTCCTGAGCGGGTTTTGCTTTCACCACACACTTTGTTCACTTCTCACTCTCTCTATCTTCTTGGCTGTCCGTGGAGGTGGGAACACCAAAACGGGGGTTTGACTGAGGCAAACCCCTATACAACCCCAACACTCTCTCCAGATATCTTACAGACACAGGTTTTGAAGACGTTCACTTGTTGGAGGATTCATCACTCGCATGGTTGTAAGCATTTCCTTTCTTCTTATTTTTATCAATTCTACTTCATCTTATTGTAGTCCTATTGCATTTTGTTGATTTATCACGTTCTGGGAATTTTCAACAATTAGGATAGAAGTAGTCACTTTGCATTCTCTGTGATAAACTTGCTTTCTGGTTCGTACGAGACACCAGCGCGCCTCTGAGACGCTAGCGCGCCGCGCTGTCATTCGTATTCTGCACTAACGTCCTTTGGCCGAGAACTTGTCAGTTTGTCCAAAGAATCTCTGTGACTCGCTCTTTCTGATTCTAAAACTTTCACGCTGTTCCTGAGGTAGTTTAGGGAAGTTCGCCCCGTGAGGCTCTCTGAATGAAGAGAACTCGTGAGTAGCGAATCCCCCTCTTCTACACAAAGCATTCTTGAACTTTGAAATGGTATTGTATCAAGGGAGAATGAGATGGTGCATGCTACGACCCAATTAGAATTTGGTAAGAATGAAGAACTAATAATTGAACCTTCACTCTTGGGCAACCAAGTGACTGATCCAATGTTACTGACAGTTAAAACGACAAAGAAACTGGTAGTGATGAATATGGATATCCTTGGAAGGAATCTCACCAATACAATTGTTGATGGCAGATCTAGTGTGAATGTACTTCCAGAAGACACTTAGAGAAGTCTCGACAAGCTGATCATTTGGCCGACAACTTTTCAAGTAGTGGGTGTAGATCAACAAGGTATTAAGGTACTTGGAGTTTTAATGAGACAAAAGGTAATTAGCAGAACCCAAGCATTTTTGTTGAGCTTTATGGTCCTTTCATTAAGGAAGAAAGCGTACGATGCATTGCTAAGTCGAGGTTGGTTGGTGGCAACCAAAGTTGATCACAACTGGAAAAAAAATACAATCTCCATTGAGAATAAGGGCCGAAAATATATAATCGATTTGAAAAACCAAGCAATCAATGAGGAAGCAAGTTCCTCGGATTCATCAAATTCAGACTCCAAAGAAGAATGGGCAAAGAGTAAAGGTATGATGGAACCAAATGGTGAAGGAATTCTGGAGTTACAACCATGTTCAGACAATGAAACAAATTCTCTTTGTGGCCTATTTCACTAGCAAACAGAGGACTATGAGCTATTTTCGTCAACTTGTAATTTTCTCGAAGCTACAACTTTCAATGAAGAGCAACTAATGAAAGAATGCAAATTAGTAACTACCAATGATACATCTCAAAGTACTAACAACAAAATATTTAACGTTAAGTGTACAAATATTGGTCAAGTCAAAATCAACTTCACAAAAAATTTACAAAAAAAAGGAAAAGAAAATTAGAAAATAAAGAAACTATGGAAAGGAAAAGGTGAAAATATTATTCGATGATTGAAGGAGAAAATAATAAAAGGCTCAATCACATAAAAAGCCTGATTACACAATCTGACTATATTAAATGGTTAGATTATGTCATACAGCCAAGCTACATAGCACAACGGGTTCTTAAACCCCATTACATAGTATGATGGCAACATCAAGTGAAGCTTCACTCGACAAAGGGAATAAATTATAAAAAGCGCCCAATCATTCCTCACATTGTAGGACTTCCATTCCAATCATTCATTCAACATATCGCTCGGTCTTCACACTCTATATGGCACCATCGACAAAGGCATCCAAATATTCATGACATCATACAACAAAACCAATCGATATAGCAGTTAGTGGTCATAGGCACAATTTAAAGTAGTGATCAAGTATATTGTATGGCATCATCCTCCTGGCAGGAAACATCACCCTTTGTGCAGCCTCCTTCACGTTTTATGGCAAAAGCAACCACTCATTCAATGCACTGTACGAAATCGTCGCACACCTCTTTGCATCATATGACATCTTGCCTTCATCACTACTGACACTATATGGCATATGACCTCCTAGTGGTCACCCTCCAAAATACGATCAATTACAACCATATAATGGCATCATCATTGCGTACGGTCAATCGGTCTTCTATGTCACTTTCCCCACATTGTACGGCTCACCATCCACATAATACGAGAAGTTGATGTATTTCAAAGGCTATCACTCATCGTATGACCTCCATTCCCATCCAATTTTCCCATGGGAACAACAAAAATTGAAGATAAGCACAGTAAAACAAAAATGGAAGATAAGCATGGTAGGATAGAAATTGAAGATAAGTACAGTACGACAAAATCATATCAACATCGTATGGCTTAAGAGAATATCAACTATACAACCTTCCACATGATACGGAACAAAGCAAAGTCCTTGAGCCTATGGGGAAGAACACACAATATGTTAGAATCAAGGATACGGGAAAGTGGTATTACCATCATATGACCGTTTTCTAGATCTTTGCATGGTATGAAAAGCAAACATACGACTAACAATAGTAGCAAGAGTATGGCGGAAGATTGTATGGCTGAAAATAAAAGTAATCACCGTACGACATGCAAGAATTCAAATAGTATGGTCGGCAAGTTGGGATACAATACGACAGGCAAGTTTTATAACCAATTACAATCCAAGAAAAATATTGCACGACAAGTACTTCAAGCTACTGTACCAGTTAAAGTAGTGAATTTACTACAAAGTGTATAGGCATAAAATTGCACCCCTTGCAATTTCACATACATTCTTGCGCCTGCTTTAGTGTCCACTCCCTTAGTATCTTGTGTAGGCTCATTTTAGCCCCTGCATCAGCCTTTTTCCTTCTTAGAATGCTCCAGCACCCCTTTTCAGCAGCTACCCTTGCGTGTCAGCTTTGCATCGGACTTTGTGCTTTTCTTGTTCTCGTTGTTTTGTAGCATGATGTGTCTAGACACTAGCGCACCGCGCTAGCATCCTGCAATGTTTTCAACGCTCAAACAGTTGTCTCCGAGCATGCTTGCCACTTGTCCTCACCTTTTGTTCGTGGTAACGGCCCGGGATGCCTTATAACGGTTGAAGAAGCTTCTTTTCTCTCCTAAAAAGCAATCTTTTCACTCCATTTGCATCTTCTAACTTCTTTTCTAGGTCATTTGCATCACCCTTTGTGCAGCCTCCTTCACGTTTTATGGCAAAAGCAACCACTCATTCAATGCACCGTACGAAATCGTCGCACACCTCTTTGCATCATATGACATCTTGCCTTCATCACTACTGACACTATATGGCATATGACCTCCTAGTGGTCACCCTCCAACGTACAATCAATTACAACCATATAATGGCATCATCATTGCGTACGATCAATCGGTCTTCTATGTCACTTTCCCCACATCGTACGGCTCACCATCCACATAATACGAGAAGTTGATGTATTTCAAAGGCTATCACTCACCGTATGACCTCCATTCCCATCCAAATTTCCCATGGGAACAACAAAAATTGAAGATAAGCACAGTAAAACAAAAATGGAAGATAAGCATGGTAGGATAGAAATTGAAGATAAGTACAGTACGACAAAATCATATCAACATCGTATGGCTTAAGAGAATATCAACTATACAACCTTCCACATGATACGGAACAGAGCAAAGTCCTTGAGCCTATGGGGAAGAACACACAATATGTTAGAAGCAAGGATACGGGAAAGTGGTATTACCATCATATGACCGTTTTCTAGATCTTTGCACGGTATGAAAAGCAAACGTACGACTAACAATAGTAGCAAGAGTATGGCGGAAGATTGTATGGCTGAAAATAAAAGTAATCACCGTACGACATGCAAGAATTCAAATAGTATGGTCGGCAAGTTGGGATACAATACGACAGGCAAGTTTTATAACCATACGACCATTTAGGAGACATTTTTCCTACATCATATGGCAATTGGGCTGCATTGTCAGGCATACACAATTCCCCATCACACGACAATCAACAATCATACAACAACTTCCTTCCCTAGTTGGCATCATACATCTGATAAACATTGTGAAATCTCTATTTTTTAGCTTTGTCAACATTGTTTTGAACCCCTTAAAAAATTATGAAATTGATGTGCACCATGGAGTTCTAGGTGGTTTTTAAGGTCTTATTAAATTGGGCACCATAGAGTTTTGGGTGGTTTTTAAGGACTTAAATTGGGCTTGGTATCATGATAGGGAGTGTGCCCGGGGCATTGCCTCTCGACCTCGCAGGGGGTGTTGCCCACAGACTCCCGCAAGGGGCACTACCCCCTTGACCTCATTAGGGGCATTGCCTCTTGACCCCATTGGGGGCATTTCCCCCAAACCCCCATTGCAATCATTTGAATTTCCAAGTACACTCCAAGTCCGAGTTTGCAATGTACACTTCCAAGATTGTCTACAATATTGTCATTAGTTTGGCAAGTCTTCCCTAATATTACTTGACGTTTACTTGTCTAGAAGGCGCCTTTTTCTTTTGGGAGGGATGATGTAGTCAGTGTGCAATGTCTATTATTATGTTTTGATAAAATTGGTAATCCGACTATGTATTAATTGGTTGTCAGCTTCGGGTAGTTATAAGTGTCGGTTGGTGATGGTTGTGTTCTCCTTGGCAGTCGTCGGGTCCTTTAAATACATTGTGTATTGTCAAGGAGAGTAGTATGATCTAGTTAGATCGACTCTGATCCTTGGCTAACCATCTCTAGTCTTCTTCTGTAATAATTTCATGTGCGAATAAAGATATATTTTACAAATGTATCTAGTGAGCATTGTCATCTCCATTATTAATTCATGTATTTAATTTATCAAATAGAGCAGTAGACACAGATTACATATTCTCATAATATATGTTGAGAGTAATATTTTTATATTGGAAAGAAGGGACGTCATTACATTAATTTGTGTTACTTCCATATGAGTTATAGCAATGCCACTATGGAGATTTGTAATTGCGTGGCTATATTAATTCTAGACATAGCTATGTTGTGTATCGCATGGCAAGATCTATAAGTGTAATCGCTACTTAATGGTCATGGGGATTTCTCCAAATTTCTAAAATATTTACTTTGTCTATCCTAGAGCTATGCTATTACAAATTTTGTTACCGATTTTTCTACTAGGATATTTGACTAACTGTAATCCCAACTTGTTTCTTTGTGCAATATTCCTAAGCCAAGCATTTAAATATTTTGAGTCTCATTGCTAATATTTTAGCTGAATTCTTATTAATTCCAAGCTACAGGGTGGGAATTGAACAGTTTATTGGTTGTAGTTGTTGCAATGCCATCATTTCATATCACAAATTTATGCCCACTTAATTTTGGCATCTTTCCTAGTCGCACTTGCTTCAATTTATTCTATTGGGTGACAATTGGCAGCTGTTTGCTTGTTGTTTTGGGATCAAAGGTCTCTAAAAGATTATGGGATGCCATATTATTCTCCTAACCAACATTTTATTTTAGAAGCACTATATGTAAGAGTCACATATTCAATGGAAACAGCATCATGTTAGGATTGTGGCATTAGGAGTGGCAGCCTTTGACAAGATGTCAACAACGGCCACATACTAAGTATTTAGCTTGGGCATTAACTATTCCTACCTATCGCTTGGTTTTCATCATCGGCTATAATCTTACAGCCATATAATTTTTTAGCAACATGTACCTCATCATGAGCTTCGACATCAACTAGTATCTTCAATTGGGTACATAATATTCTCCCATATTTTTTATTCAGAGTATATTTGGCTGTTGCATATAACCACTATTGTTGCAAAGGCTTAATCAGCTACAATCAGTATTGAAGATTCTTCTTTGGCCCTGCATTATTCCAAAGATTTACAATATTTGTAGTTTGGTACTCAAATATTTGATGAAATGTTTCCTTGCATAAAGATGGGCATGTGTTTGACATAATACCTCGATGTGATTAAGTGAAATAAATGTTTTTCATCAATAATTGTAATACTGGACAGTTTACTACTAATAGTTCTATTTCATTTTTCGAAGATCCTGGACAATTCACCACTGGATCCCTGTTAATCATTACAATATTGATTAGTTTGCCATTTTGGCATAGACACAAATCCACTTATGTCATGTCCCCAGATAAATTGAAATAATTTTAGAGGGAAAATATAAAAGTGTTTTTAAACACTATCTAATAATTATATGTAATATTAAATACTAATAAATTTAAATTATTAAAAATAGTATTTAAATTTATTACTACTCTAGGCGACTCATTTGAGCTTGGCGCCTAAATAATATTTGAAATTTCATTTTCTTTCTTGGCCGACTTCCTTGAGTTGGCGATTTGAGTAGTATTTATGGAGGTTCACCATATCGGTTTGGATCAAGGAATGAAGACATAGGAATTGAACCACGTAGCTGGCCAACGGTTTGGTGAGATGAAACCCTCGCCAAAATGTGTCTTTGTTCATCCCATCTCCGTCATTCATTTTTGATCAGCTACATCTGATATCGTAGGGTTGCAAGAAGAGCAAATTATTGGTGGGGACGATTATAGTAGGCAATGTGGCCGAGTTGAGGCTTTGGCCAATTCTACAGACTCTAGCCACTCCATCTGCTATCTGTTGTTGTCAACATAAGTGCACGTCAAGACGCACTATTTCGTAGAAGAAGACTAAACTCATCGTCGCTCCCACTAAAGGCATCCCCTGATCCGCTAAGGCCAGAATCGAAACATCAGAGGTATTTACCAAGAGTGTCAAAGCGGCTATCTCTCACACTACATTCAAGGCGTCTATCCATCATCTTGAATCAAGATTGCAAGGGGGACTAGACTCTAGACGAGCTCGATTGAAGTCTTTGTTCCAATACGCATCTCTTCCACAGGTATATCTCCAGTAACTCGCATCATTACCGCAAGGAGGGGAATCGCGGCTTATCACTCAACTGGCAGTTGTTTCTTGTATTACTTGGGCCGCTGTCAATAACATCTGGAAGTCTGTCATTGTAATGTGAGCAGTTCTCTATATGACCCGTGTGAATGATCCAATGCTACACTATCAATTTTGTATGGTACTTTCACTGTGAACCGATATCACTAATGAGCTTATCTTGTTTGGGTTCCACTCATGGAGTGTGTAAATCTGAAATGATTGATTAATTCGTTCACGCGATCTATGTGTTACTATCACAACTTTGGTTTTGTGTTTCGACCCAGCTGAATGTAGATTTAATATTTCTATTATACCTGACTATGCAAATATGTTCAATATGCTCTAATGTGTTAATTGCATTCTGAGTATCTGCTATATTATTTTGGGCGTGTTAATTGCATCTTGAGACACCTGCTATATTATTTTGGGCAAGCACCTTACAGTGGTATTGAAACCATAATCCTAGCCAGCCTGTGGACGATCTAAAAATATATGCAATTGAGTCAAAGAGATTTGAGGGCAATAGAGAGAGAGAGAGAGGAAGAAGTTGGAAGTGTCCTCTCAGACCAACGATAGTGGAATAGGAGGCAAAGGTAAGAAGATGGCAGATTAGTATGATGAGATCAAATCCTTCCTGGAGAAGCAAGATCAAGTGAAAAAAGCGCTATTGCAAATGATGCAGGCCCTCACTACTGCTATAACCAGCAACAAATCAAGACCTAACAATGCTGATGAAGGCAATTCTGAGCGATCTGGAGGGAATCACAGTAAAACATCAAATGGACCCACTCTCAAACCCTCTCAGCCCACTTTCCTATCGAGGACAGAGGCACCACATGAAGGAGGAGGACAGAATCAACCTGATTTTAGTAGTATTGTGCAAGATTACATGAAGTTGGATGCCGACACTCAAGCAACGATCCCCTTTAAGTAGTTCAACAATGCTAGGAAAGGATTTGGAAGTGATGGCAGACAACATTTGCAGTGAGTCAATAAAAATCTTCAGTACAAAGTCAGCAAGCTTTCACTCCCTACATTTGATGGTTCTAGGAAGGTTACTGCACACGCGTGGGTCCAGAAGATAGATACATACTTCTCTCTCAGCCCCATGACTGAAGATGAAGCTGTCAACCATTTTGCACTTGGAAGGTATAGCTCACGAATGGTGGAACCATGGTATTGTGACTCAAGGGTTTGATCTTGTTACTACATATGTTGATTTCACACAAAAGCTTATGGAGCGGTTTGATAGAAAAGATCTAGAGGTGTACTTCCAAGATTTGACAAGGGTCAAGCAGCTTGGGACAATGGATGCTTATGTTTCAAAATTCCAAAGGCTAGCCGTTATGGTTTTTCGATGTTTCCGATAAGAGACTCATGTTCCTCTTCATTGAAGGGCTATCCGAATCTTACCGTGGCTTGGTAAGAGCTTTAGAGCCGACATTATTGGAAGAAGCTATTTGAAGGGCCTTGAACCTTGAGGACTCCACCACAAAGAATAAACCTATGATCAAGAATGTGCCACTAGGACAGCCAAAGAAGCCACCCCATGAGATTACTCCTCAACTGACGAACCCGCCACCATGATCTCACGAGATAGATGTGTCTAGGAATGAGCTACAAAGAAAGGGATTGTGCTACCATTGCAAGGAACATTGGGCACGAGGTCACAGGTGTAGGCGAAAAGGACAAATCCACTATATTGAGGTAACCTCTCATGATGACGCTAAAGAGGTGGAAGGACAAATCCACTATATTGAGGTAACCTCTCGTGATGACGTTTAAGAATTTGCAAGCTTTACTGATAAGGAGGTGCATGTAGAGGCAGTGGCAGGAGGACAGGCAAGAGGCACTCTTGCAACACTTTTCGAAGCACCTCGATATCATTCTCTCTGCATTAGAGGGGACTTATACAGACAGAGGGTAACAATATTAATCGATAGTGGAGCCACCCATAATTTCATCAATGAAGGGCTAGTAGCTAAGTTGAGCCTAAGGGCGGAAGATTTTGAAGGATTTAATGTGACAGTCGCAGACAGGCACACTATTTCATGCAATCACTGGATTCAACAAATGGAGTTGACCATAGGACACAAGATGCAGGATGGTTTCTACATAGTCGGCATTAGTGAGACGGATGTGGTCTTGGGAGTGCAATGGCTGCACTCACTTGGAGAGTACACAACAAACTATCAAACTCTGGAATTGAAGTTCAAAGTTGATGGAAAAGAGGTCATCCTTCGAGGATTCTCCAAGGCGAGTCCTAAGCATGTTTCGAACAAGGCATCGGAGAAGACGAGGGCAGGAGCAAAAACTTTCAAGGATCCGGATCTGAAGTTGCTTGAGGGCAAGCAACATCCAAGTGAGGAGGACTGTCATGTCCCCGAATAAATTGAATTGATTTCAAAGGGAAAAATATAAGTGTTTTGAAACACTATCTAATAATTATATATAATATTAAATACTAATAAATTTAAATTATTAAAAATAACATTTAAATTTATTACTACTCTAGCAGACTCATTTGAGCTTGGCGCCTAAATAATATTTGAAATTTCATTTTCTTTCTTGGCCGACTTCCTTGAGTTGGCGATTTGAGTAGTATTTATGGAGGTTCACCATATCGGTTTGGATCATGGAATGAAGACATAGGAATTGGATAGCATAGGTGGCTAACGGTCTGGTGAGATGAAACCCTTGCCAGAATCTGTGTCTTTGTTCATCCCATCTCCATCATTCATTTCTAATCAACTACATTTGATATCGCAAGGTTGCAAGAAGAGTGAATTATTGGTGGGGACAATTATAGTAGGCAACGTGGCCAAGCTGAGGCTCTGGCCAATTCTACAAACTCCGACCACTCCATCCGCTATTTGTTGTTGTCAACATAAGTGCACGTCGGGACACACCATTACGCAAAGGAAGACTAAACTCATCATCGCTCCCACTAAAGGCATCGCCTGATCTGCTAAGGCTAGAATCGGAACATCGGAGGTATTTGCCAAGAGTGTCAAGGTGGCTATCTCTCACGATACTTTCAAGGCGTCTATTCATCATCTCGAATCAAGATTGCAAGGGGGGACAAACTCTAGACGAGCTCGATTGGATTCGTTCCATTACACATCTCTTCTTCCATGGGTATATCTCCAATAACTCGCATCATTACTGCAAGGAGGGGAGTCACGGCTTATCACTCAACTAGCAGTTGTTTCCTGTATTACCCGGACCGCTGTCAGTAACATCTGGAAGTCTGTCATTGTAATGTGAGCAGTTCTCTATATGACCTGTGTGAATGATCCAACGCTACACTGTCAATTTTGTATGGTACTTTCACTGTGAACCAATATCATTAATGAGCTTATCTTGTTTGGGTTCCACTCATGGAGTGTGTAAATCTGAAATGATTGATTAATTCATTCCGAGCGATCTATGTGTTACTGTCACAACTTTGGTTTTGTGTTTCGACCCAGCTGAATGCAGATTTAATATTTCTATTATACCTGACTGTGCAAATATGTTCGATATGCTCTGACATGTTAATTGCATTCTGAGTATCTACTATATTATTCTGGGCATGTTAATTGCATCTTGAGATATCCACTATATTATTTTGGGCAAGCACCTTACAACTTACATTTAGCCAATTTGGCTTGATCGGAATTCGCATGATTTGCTTGCATTGTCTATCCTTGTTCTACTCTCTATATGCTCTCACTTTGACCACATTGGGAACTGAATGATCAAAAAGAGTTAGAGTGATCACAAAAATTTCTTGTGGTTTTGAGCTAACACCTTGCAAGGATTATTATAGTAGTATCATAGCTAGTGGTCTTGCTAGCCTACTAGAAAGTAACTCCTTGTTGTAGATCTTCAATTGAATGACAAATTTTCAGCAGTGTATGACAATTTCAACAGTTGCATGTGTTTAGTATACCACTCATTTAGTTGTGACCAAAAAAAAAATCGAAATTTTCTAGAGCCTTGATATCCACTTTCCTATGTAATCATGGCAATTGAATTGGGAAAAAGGCTTTACAAAGCAGAAAAGAAACTTGAGCTTCAATATCAATCAAAAGATGATTTACTCGGTAGTTTAAAGAAAGTGGAAGAATGTGTATATATGGTAGGTCAAATAGATTTTGATACTTTGCAATGGACAATGAATCCATCAATGATTGCTTTGGGTAAGCCCAAGCTTATGAAACACCCTAATAAAGATGTGAAACTTGCAATCACAAGAATAATAGCTCCAAACATTCCATACAATAACAATATCATGAAGGAAATAATGATATCAGAAGTCCTTTTATTAAGAGATTAACAATTTTAGAAACTATTGCAATAGTAAATCTTGTGTGGTGATGCTCGACCTTGAATGCGATAATCTAATTCTCTAAATGTTTCACTATTTCTTTGCTACTATCAGAAAGAATCATGTAGAAAATGTTGTAACCACAATGCAGACTATTATGTCTTTGATTTTGATTGAAAGTGATGATATATCCCAACCGCTCTTATCAGTCTTATTGGCTAATATGAGAAAGGATGAGCAAGAATTTTCACCAATTACGCATACTCTAGCGAAAAAATGTTGTTAATCAATGTGAAGAAAAATTGAAACACTATTTGATGGTTGAGAGACTTACTTCACATTATCTTCAAAAAAAGAGCTCTCCTTTGGCAAAGGACAAAGATGATATCAAAAATGAACCTAGAAGACAAAAGAATTGCTTCTTAAGCAAAGAATCTTGGGAACTAAGTCACAAATGTTGGAGGAAAAGAAGAGGTGAAATCAAATAAAGAATCAAAAAAATCCAATGAAGAATCAAAAAAGAAAAGTAATGGATACTCCTAAGCCACAAGGTGAAAAAGAAGATGAATTTTGTACTTCTATCAAATGTCTATTTCAGCAAAATGGTGATGAAAACAAGTAATTATGATCGTGGAGCATGAGGAAGAAGAAAAGTTAGCATAAAAAATTTATGAAGTTGTTAAGAACCTAAATTTGAGAAAGAACACTCAGAACATTCTTGTGAAGAAGAAAATGTCTTGTATCAAGAAGCACGTGTGGTGGAGCTCCAAAATGACTTTGTAGTTTCTAATGATGTGTTTGAGTTTGCTGAAAATTTCAAACTATTGATAAGTGCGTAGATCAATTCAACGAAGCTAATTCAGAAAATGAGTGGGAGATGCAAGAAACCTATCAAAGTGACCTTCTGAAAGACTCTATTGAAAAGTATGCCTTGGAAGAGAATGTTGATTTTTGCATTGATTCCAGCAGAAGTTCAATACCACTACATGACACTAGATATCATGAGAGTGGTTGGAAGGAACAATTATTGGCAATAGAAGAGAATGAAGTGCAAGTCCTAACAAAGTTGGATAGCACAAAAACACTCATTGAAGGATTAATGCAAAATTTGAAGAAAGACAAATTGAGCAAATTGATGGAGGAAGTGTTGCTAGGACTACGTAAAATTATCACTATTGCAGATTTAAAAACAGTTAAGAAGGCAATGAAACCAATGAAATCAGAATATCTGTGTATGATTAAAGGCAGAGATGTAACCATCAAATTTGCGGATGAGGCCTTAACTACATCTAAGGAAATGAAGGTAAAGGATGATGAGCTCTCCTTTGAGCTTGACTCAACGAAGAACTCATTAAAAAGTACCCAAATGGCACTACTAGAGGTAGAAGATCAGCTTGATGTTGTTGAATACTTCAGGGAGAAAGAGAATGAAGCAAGGGCTAAAGAAATCAAGTAGGTAATTGATGAGCTTGATAGGCGTCAAGAAGATTTTGATTTAGAACAATTTTCCAGAAACCACAAGTTGCAAGAACAGATTTGAGTCAACAAGAAGATTGGTCTAAACCAGAGAATGGAAATAACTTTCAATCTTTTGACAACTCGCTTTTTGAAATGGAAGCAAAGTCATCTTTTGATAACCCACTTTTTGAGATGGATGCTCAAGAGTCAAACATTTTCTGGTTCAAGTTCTACAACTTGTGATAATATTAGAGTGGCACAGCTGAAGCTAACTATATCACAAAAAGGATTGATGATTGGGGATTACAAATTCTTAATGATACGGGATCTAGGTGAAATATTCAGACATGAGAAAAGTGCTTCACCAAATACTAATCTTAGTTTTCAGCCTGTTGAAATTTCTAGATCAGCAACTAATGGTGAGTAATTTGGTTTTCCTCATGATTATAGTTTATGGTATAAAAGAATTGATGTTAGTAGAGGTTTACGGCAAGGCTTTTGTCAATATGAAAAGTATCATGAGATTGGAGAGAAGGAAACAAATACAACTTATAGCAAAGGCCAATTATATCCTTTCACTCAAGTTTGTCTTCACATAAGAATATGGAACCCAGGTGTTTCATTGAAACATCTGTTTTCAAGAACAAAGGACTATCCTCCATTCAAGGTTTGCAATTTGCTAGATAGGACAGCAACAGTTTTCTCTTGTTGTATTGGTTTTGATTTATTATTCTCTCTTAACGTTGGCATTTGTAATGAGCTGAATCTATATGGAACTCATGGCACAATATGGAGAAGATTGCTTAAGAACATTAAAGAGGATAGAAAGTTTTCAGCTTTCATTTGTATCAGAGTGATGCAATCAAAGCATGGTGAAGAGTTCTTGAGATTGATTTAGGATCCTGGATTTGCAGAGTGATTCAGTCAGAAGGGATTGGAGAATTGAATCAGCATTTCTTGAGGTCAAGCAATCTTAAGGAATGGCAGACTATCATGTCCCATTTTTGAGACTCCAAAATTTAATAATTTAATTTAAGTTGCTTGAAAAGTAATTTTACTTTTATTAAAAGGCAACATATATTTTATTATTGAATTAAAAGATTCCTAGAAGTGATTTTAAAAGATGACTAAAGTTGTTTTTTAAAGTGTTGCTAGGCATGGGGGTACAAAAAGGACACTTTTAGGGTTTGAGTGGTATATTAGGAGAAAAAATAAATAAATAAAAATATTTTCCCTCAAAAGGCTATAAAAGGAGTTGTGTAATGGAATAAGTTACGAATTTGATAAAATCAAAATCCCTTGTTATTGGGATTGAACTCTATTCGTCTTTTCTTTGCCCTAGGACAAAAACCCTCGTAGTCATTGGAGAAGTTCCATTTAGGGATTTCCATGGAGCTAAAAGATTTGTTTCAAATATTGTTGGTGTGAGTTTGCAGGTTTTCAATTTGGTGTGCTTTCCAATTTTCCGAATTTTGGTTGTGATTTTTCCAGTTTGGGTTTTGTGAATGTATTAATTTGTCATAATATTTCAGTTGGGTGTGTTGTTTAATGATTTTAGTACCGTAGTCTCTGAAGACTTTTTTATACATTTATATTAAAGGTGCTATTATTATATTCATATTTTATGGTTTTTGGGTTACCCAGATCACATACTTCTCATAATATATGCTGAAAGCTATATTTTTATATTGGAAAGAAGGGATGATATAACAGTTATTTGTGTTGCTTCCATATGAGTTATAGCAATGTTTCTATGGAGATTTGTAATTACATGGCTATATTAATTCTACTTGTAGCTATGTTGTGTATCACATGGCAAGATCTATAAGTGTAATTGCTACTTAATGGTCATTGGAATTTCTCCAAATTTCTAAAATATTCACATTCTATCCTGGAGCCATGGTATTGCAAACTTTGTCGCAGATTTTTCTACTAGGATCATTTACTAACTGTAATTCTGACTTGTTTCTCTGTGCAATATTTCTAAGGCAAATGTTTAAATAGTCTAAGTTTCATCGCTTATATTTTAAGTTGAATTCTTATTGATTCTAGGCTGCAGCTTGGGAATTGGGTAATTTATTGGGTGTAAGTGTTGCAATGGCTTTGCTGTTGCGCCAAAAGATCAACCTGTTAACACCCAATACAAACTCCAGATTTATACAAGATCCACGGGAGGCGGTTAAGCCATGTCACGAATCCGCGACGGGCTGGACAAGCACCAACCTATTCAACGGGATGAAGGCACCAACTTTCCAACAATCTCGCTCCCCCCCCCCGCACAACTGCAGGACTCAAACCCGTGACCTTGCTCTAATACAATTTGTTGCAATGGCTTTGCCATTGCGCCAAAAGATCGACCTGTTAACACTCGATACTATAGTTGCCAGGAAACTCCATTTTGGGAACATACCCAAAATTTCTGGTGAATCATTTACATATAAAATAGTCGTCTCCTTATTCATTTAACTCACCTACCCTAATTTGATTGGCATCCCCGTCCCCGTACCAGTACCTTGCGTCTCCCGACAACTATGCCCGATACAAACACCAAATTTATACAAGATCCATGGGAGGCAATTAAGCCATGTCATGAATCCCATTAAAACAAGAGAGGGGGAACAAACATTGTGTTTCTGGTAACATTGACTCGAGCTGCAGACAATAATTTTAAAAAGCAAAAAGAATATTAAAAACCAATTGCATTCATCACAACAAGCAAATAAGGGGTACCAAAATTCATCACAGGTTCACCTAGGTTTGTCCTAAATGAACACACAGCAATTTTTGCAAACCCTAGACAGCTCAAAAGGGAGATCAATTCCAAATCCAAACCAGGTTCAAATTGGCCCCATATCCAGCTAGGTTTTCAGATGAACTAGCGACTTTGCTAAAGTACTTAATTCTTCCTCTTGTGAGAGGAATTGCAATACTTAACATCTTTATTCAATCAAAGAGTAACCGCCCAAGAAAAAGGTTTAAAAACTGGCCAGCATTTACAACACACTTCACCAATTTTCTTGTATATTTCAAAGAAATTTATAATTAAATGGCCTTCCACAAGGACATCTCCCCCAGGGTGTAGGGGACATCCCCGGTGGCCTATCAACTTGGAGGTGTATCTCCTTTTTTTAGAACTGGAAAGCCTGGTTCATTTGGTGCATTAGCATTATAAAAGATTAGCTTTTTAGGGGGGAGACTTTTTTCTAAAAGAGGATTGTGATTGCAAATTCAGCACATTGTATTTATTTTTATAAATTTCAGCTGCTTTTAGTTTGTTCAGATTATTTTAAAAGCCATCAATCCACCATCCCCCAGCTGTCCCCAAAATTCAACAAATTCTTTGCCATACCCAAAATAATGTCCCCCATTCTAGAAACTTGAAGAACCACTATATTTAAAATACTGCTAAAAGGCCTAAATAACCAAAAAAACTACAAGGGAACAACAAATCCAACCTTCAAACGGATATAGTCTTGTAACATGGATCGGCTGCAAACGTCCAAACAGCAGGTCAAAAAACATGAATAAACTACATAAAAGTTGAAACAGACAAAGATGGTGGAACTACAGATTACTCTAGAAAATGAAGAATACTTACACATGAACCCAATGACACATGAAGAAGACAATGGTCATGAATATAATGAAGAAAATTGTCATTTTAAGGGAGAAGAGATACACTCTCTCACCCGCGGGTTATTTGAGCTGAATAAAACTTCAAATGTAAACAGAAGGTTGCATTATTGAGAAGTGGGGAAAGATAATAAATAGCTTAGAACATAAAAAATAGGACATAATGGACACTGTACATAGAAATATAAAAGAAATGCACTCTCTAAACATAAGAAATGAGGCTATAAATAATACAAAAACCAAACAAATCTACACAGTATGTATCAAATTTCAAAATCATCTTTAGTACAGTTCTAGCAAACACTTACAGAAGTGGATAATTAGTTTGGATTATCTGTTGCGTGTCAAAATACCCCTCCATCGAAACTATCATCGTCACCCTCTATAAGTGCAATTACAGCTGATGCAACAAGGCTGGTCAAAGACACATTCATTGAGCACATTAAAAATTGCAATAGAGCAAAAAGAAAATGATATTCTTGAAATTAAAGGTCATAGCTAACAGAAATTTTATTTTTTATAGGTTCCTGACAAATAGAAACAAACTAAAATACTCAATATTACAAGAATAACTGTCGTTTGTAAACATGGAATTGATAGAAAATATATGCTTGAAAGATGAATGCTTAATCATGTAAAGGACATATCCAGTAGAATTTATAACTAAAAATTCTTTCTCAACCACATGTAAACAAGCTTTCAACAGACAACTCCCTATATAAAAAGAGGGAGGTAAGGAATTGTATTCTTAACAACCATAGTAGCAAAAAAACATGAATAAACTAATTTAATCACTTCCCAAACCCAAAAAATGTGCCAATTTGGAACAGCACGGCCAGGTTTAGACAAACAAAATCCATCCAGAGTCAAATCCAGGTTAACCAACAAATTACGTGCAGGTTCTTCCAGAATTTCTCAAGTTTTCCCTTGTAAATGCTAGGTTTTTCATTTTTTGTTTGTTTTCTAGCTTCAAAATGCCAGGAAAAAATCAGCCTTTACACAGCAAAGTCAAACAGAATAACAATGAATATGTGATTGACAAATTAGGGCGTGGCAGCATGCCTTTGGCATTTATTTATTTTCTAACTTCAATGTGATCTAAAATACAAAATGATAAGAACAAGTCTATGCCAATTTCGGAGATCATTGATGCCAAATAAGATGACCAAGTGCATTGTCACCTCCATGTTGCAAGATATTTCTTGAATCCCACAATCTCTTTACAGTGAATCATACAAAGAAGATCAAGAAGTGAGAGAAGGGATACTCAAGTGCATTGTAATATTGTTTCCTAATACAAAGGAAAGACAAGTAGCCATTGTGTTGTTACCATTCTATAAGCAAGCAAAAGGTTGTTTCTCCAACATATGCATAGTGGAGTCAAGACAATAACAAGTACTAAATTTTAAATTAATAATTTGCAATCAATCTTCTTCTATAGCCTTTTTGCTTATTAAAAAATTAAGTACATTCTTAATTTATTAATAAATTTTGCTTTTGTGACTAATCTATTGTGAATGCAATGGTGGAACTACTTTGGCCAAGATGCCAAATGATTTCGTTGGATGTCAATGCATATTTTAAGCCAGCCATACAATTCTTCTATTTGTGAGTGTTCTTGGAGTGTACTTGAACATATACACTCTAAGAAACACAATGACTTTTGTCAACAACAAATCAATGATTCGGTTTTTGTCCACCACAGCATTCATCTTCACCTGAAGAAAATCTAATACTAGAAACTTTCCAATTTATAATTTTCAATAATTTCTAACATACATTAGTAGATTGAGAATTTATACTTTTGTTGTTTCTAATCTTAGATAGTGTCAAAGATGATCAAACAATTGATCCTGATTCAGAGGATACTGCAGCCAACAAGGAGCCTTCATTTAGCGAAGAGGATTGGTTTCCTTGAATTAGGTTAGGAGCCTTGGGGGATAACTGTATTCTCAACATTTATTTTCTAAATGCACTTAGATTGAAAATGTAATTGGCAACAATGAATCTTTATTTATGTCTTTTGTTTTAAGCTATGTTACAGAGTTCTTCAACCCCCCTCCCACAAACCTGTCACATACCAATTCAAGACCGAGATGACTAGTGTTCGCCCAAGGTCGCACAAGGTAGACCCTAGGCAAACTCATGCAAACCAAGGGGCCACCAAAAAGAAAAGGAAAAAAACACATTTTTTAACATTTCTTGTAACAAAAAGTGCCTATGTAACCTAATTTTGCCCTAAAGTGAGGATTGTTCACTTCTTTTGTCTCATTTTATAGAGAAAAGTGAATAAAACATTTTTTTTTCCCTCCGAGCTGCCATTGTTGATTTTTTAAGGTTGCTATATTTTTTTCGAAGGTAAAGGCTATGAGAGAAAGAACTGCATGGAGAAAATTGATCTATCAAAGGTGAGTGAATCTTGTAATTTTAATTTTTTTCAAGTTTTCCTTTGTTTTTTTTTTCTTTTAAGTGAAATGTTTTGAATATTTGTTTAAACCTTTTATATGGAATATAGGAGCATAATGCATTTTATTTTATTTTTACTATGTTCCATGGTGTTTCTGGGACAGGATGGCAAGGTGTGATGATCACCCTTGATTTTTTGTGTTTTCTTTATAGAATAAGACGGAGATGCAAAACGTGTTACTGTTTGTTTCATATTCCATTCATCATTGTGAATACATTACATTGACAATATTGTAACATTGCAAGGAAACATCTAGACATTAAATCAAAGCATGAATGACTTAATTGCAATATCAAGAATATACTGAAATCAGATTAAAAAAGTCATATCAGACCTGATTACAGTCCAATAGTGCACTTTCCAGTCTATTGTACCCAAACCAAATTTTTTGCTTCATTAAGGCATGTTGCTTAAAAGAGTCTAAACCTTGTTAAAATGATGTCAAAACACAGTTTTTGGGCAAATCAAGTATGGACTTTATGTTAGTTTGATGTCAAGAGGATACTGGTGAAATTTGAAAATATTGAAAATTAGGGTTTTCAAGTACCCCTGTTTTAGGCCGTGAAACCCTAAGAATTGAAACTTGTCAGAATTGACTAAAAATTGTTTTGATTGGCTTATTTTGCTTCACCATCACAATGGTGAAGTTAGTTTCAGTTAAAACTCAATTTAAGTCTAGTGGGTAGTTTTCGCTTTTTCAGATGGAAAGCTAGGATTTCTGAGGTCGTCAATGACAGATGGCTAGAGACCAGGTGTTGAAATCTAAGCCTAAAACGCTCAAATGGAGAATCTGTGGCGAGATAAGTGCAAAATAATGCTTCGTCTCGGAGGAGTTTTTTGCCGAGATGAAAGTCATCAAAATTTTCTAACTCTGGAGCACCAAAGCCCCTAAAGAGCAGGGGCGCCCTAGATTTTGAAGGCTCATATTTCAGTTTTAAGGTTTGTCACTTCCAAGAAGACTTGTCAGGAATACTGTCAGCTTCGCGATGAGCTATCCAGCCAACCCGAAAGATATGTCTAGCACCTAATACGAGAGTTTCAGTGAGACACGAGGAGGATGAAAAAAAGACGAACACTAGAAGGAAAAGCACAGCTTTTGCAGAAGGTGCCTATCTTTTTGAGGGATCAAATGAAGGATTCCAACCAAACGACACCTAGGATGTTTGTCTCACATTTGATCAGGCTTCGCAACGCATCCGTCAACAGGTCAATCTGAGTTGCTGAACTGTCGAAATCAAAGGTCAAACACAAGGTTAAACCTTGGTCAGAATGATAAAGGAAAAGGCAAAAGCGCCCCTATTAGTCAGGGGCGACCAAGGTTTTGGAGCCTTGAATGTCTTCCTTTTGGTGATCTCATGTGTTCATCCTATCTGTGTTACATCCAGCTTTTCGTTGCATATCTCCGTCAGATCAGAAGAATAGTTGGCAACTTGCAGCTGGAGATTTAGTGGTATTTTAGCCAGTTGGAAAAATGGCTATCTCTGGAACAAAAAGTGCCCCTGGCTTCCAGGGGCGCCCTTGATTTTGGCCTATCAAATGTTGTAATTTGATGAAGTGTTGTCTTGACGCTGTTGTGCAAAATGGAACCAACGCCGTAGTGAGCCAGTAATCCAGTCCTGAAGTTTTGCCAAACACGAGATGCGAAGAGGTCAAGTTTACCTTCGTAAGTGTTGAAAATGATGAAAATTTGTCTGAGTCTGGGGTCAAAAGCACAGTTTTTGCTAAGGGCGCTTGGATTTTTGAGGCCTCAGATCTCAATTTTATGGATTGCAGTCTCAAGGAGTGATTTTGTTAGATTTGATCCTACTCTACAATGCAACTGTCAACTAGTCAATTGGTGATGTTAGTCAACCAAAATCAGTGCTTGAACAGAGGCTCTAAAGAGGGTTCAAAATCCAAATTTTCATTAAAATGACTAAATCTGGAAAAATGACTAAAGTCAAAGGTTGACTTTTTGAACTCAAGATGACTTGTGCGCATTAAAGGTGGAATTTTAAATATTATTTTAATATTTAAATAATTCGACTTAGAGGGGAATTATTTTAATTGCAAAAAGGACTATTTTTAGTTTGCATGTTTAGTTAACTGAATTGCAGGTTGAGTTTAACTGAATAGATTAAAGGTGGCGGCCTTTTTAGGGCAAATTTAACATTCAGTTACCTTTTTCAAAGCCCCAATCAGAGGTCGTATATTTTGAGGTCCAATCGGGATTAAATTAAATATTTTTATGAGGTGCACTTATTGCATGAAGGATGGACGATTTTATTCTTGATTTATTTATTTAAATCATTCAAAGTCGCCATTATTCTCATATCAGAGTTCAGTGAAAGGCGAATTTCTTGAGCAATTGAAGATTTGAAGGTGCTTTGAGTTCAATTTTTCAGTGTCGGGTCCAAATTGTTAAGAAGATTGATTTTCCAGAGTTAGGATTTCAGTGCTTGCAAGTTTCATCGAATCTCAATCAAGCATAGGCGATTTTCTACAAAAGCAGAATAAACAAAAAACAAACTTCTATCTTCTGTCTAATTTCTTCTATTCTCGTCTTAGGTATTCTTCACATGTCAAAGAAAACGGCAGAATATTCAAAGTTTGAGCATTTGGGTTCACATACTTCAGCAACAGTAGCAAAACCCATGTCTTAGATTTTTTCGAGAAAATTGCCCCGTAGCTTTTATTCTAAAGCTCTGTGCTTTTTTCCGAGAATTCCTTTGCATGTGGGTCAGAAACACATATTTTTCAAAATTGAGCTATCTGGGTTGCCTTAGAATTTCGTTCTACACAAAACCCATGTTCCAAATTTTCTCGGGAAAAATTGCCCCGAGTGAGCTCTAGAACCCCTGCTCTTCTCGACTGAAAAACCTCCACATGCTTGACTACAACTCACTTTTTCGAATTTTTATTGATCTGGATTTGCTTAGAATTCAATTCTACACAAAACCCATATTTCAAAAAAAATCCAGAAAACTTTCCCACCACAAGCTATTTTTAGCCTTGTCCAAAGTTTTTTTAGCCTTTTCGGAAAGTTGTCCGAATATACCCAACTTCACAGTCAAAAGTCCTCATTTTCAAAATGTAGTTCAATCCTATAGATTATAAGACCAAATCGGTCCTGATGCATGACTTTTTGAAAACTTCAAACACAGAATTGGGTCGTGTTTATCCGGTGGTAAATCTGAGCACTTTGGAGGGCGTTAGCAGCAATATTTTGAACAATCTTGAGCGTTCTGGGTTGCTGGCAGCAACGTCTATTCCTATCACAACTTTCGATCTCGAGTTTTTTCTTGCTTGCATCAAGCATTACAACTCGTCTACACGACAAATCAAATCAGCTGATGGAAGAGACATCTGCAGCCTTAAGCCGAGGGATGTGGAAAAATGATTCCCTATTCCTCCTCATTCAGACAATTTCACTATAGTTATTGAGGCTTGTGAGAAGATATGGTATGAAGATCAAGAGCGTTCATAGAGGAAAGTTGCTCAGAGATGGTTGAAAATACAGAAGACTAACATGCCTAAAAAGGTTGGTCACAATGAATTCAAGGATGAAGTTGTTGTTTTGATAACTCTAACCAAATAATCATCCACAAAGAATCTATAACAAATGAATACATATTTAGATCAGCAATCACAAAGTTTTACAAAGTATTAATCTACATAATCACCTCAATTTTCAACATATTATTCCAGGGCATCAATTTTCAACAATTTGGGTCGGCTTGGTCCATGATTCTCAACAACTTTGGAAAAAATTTCAATTTTCAAGAACCTGCTTTTTTTCATGCATCTCCAAGAAATCTTTAGTATTTTCAAAATCTGATCAACTGGGTCCATACAAAACGTGATTCTACACAAAACCCGCTCTCATCTTTTCTTTTAGAAAAAATTCAAAAATTAGAGTTTCTACTTTTTCAACCAGCCATCAACAATTTTCAAAAACGAACGATCTGGGTCTTCTTGCAACGAGATTCTGTACAAAACCCATATCTCAAAATATTTTTGAAAACTATGCCCGTTTGTAAAAGAAAAATCAGCAAGCTATTTTTAGCTTTTGTGCAAAACTTGTCCTAGCATAGTCGAGTTTACAGTCAAACTTCAAGTTTTTCAGCATGGAGTATTCTCTCATGGAATTCAAAACCAAGCAGCAGATGGGTGGGTTGTTTGCAGCCTCACGCTAGACGTTGTTGAGAAGTGTTTTTCAATACCACCATGGACAAAAAACATCATCTCAGTTGAAGAACGTGAGAAGATGTGGTATGAGCAAAAGGACAAGTATTGGAAAAGAGTTGTACAATATTCTTCCATTGAAAAATCAGAAGTAGTGTTAGAAGCATAAAAGCCATGAAAGATATGCTGAAGCAAGAGGGTATATTTATAAAAGGTCATCACTCCAGTTGCAAAGCCGACGAAATTAGCAAGATTGGATAAAGCAGCTGATGATGTGAAAGATTCTCTAGGTTTAATTGCAGAAGGTGAAGAGATCCTATAAAAGCGGAATTTTGCTATAGATAGTATCGATGCTCCTGATAGAGATAGAGTTTCCAAATTTTTGGCGGATGTGATTGAAATTTAAAGCAACAGCTTTCTTTCCATTCTTATCTCACGCTTTCTTTCTATTATTGTCTCAGACTTATCCATTCTTTGTGATCGAAAGAAAACAAGTTGTAATAGTTGGCACTTTCCCTGTTTTTATGCTTTCATAGGTGGTTAGATGCTAAAGAGCACAAAGATATACTGAAAAGGAGCGGTGGGGGAGGAGGGAGTGAATCAGTATATCAACAAACTTTTACCCTCACAACTTTTATCAACTTCAAATTCTAACACAAAATCAACTATGCAAGAATATCACAATATGAACAAGTTGACACCAAGATTTTACGTGGAAACCCTTGCGGGATAAAACCACGGTACAAATAATGAACTTTATGAATTATTAAGGCTTTTACAAAGAATGTAGTGTCATGTCCCAAAATTGTAACACATGAAAATGCAAATCAATAAATAAATCATAATCACAAAACACATTTTAGTGTGAAATATAAATAACTAGATAAATAAATATCAAAAATGTAATGGCAATCTAAATATTATTATCAAGAATATTATAATTATAATACATTTATTATAATAAACAAAACAATTAATATTAGTACATTATAAATATCATAATAATAGAGATTTCACAAGAAAATAATATTAATAAAATATTATTATAATTATAGTCATAAATATTATAATACATATAAAACCACTAGTTTAAGAATAAATATTAATAAATAATATTTATATATTGAAGATGTAATGCAACGATTATTAGTGAAAAAAAAGGATTAATTATAAAAACAGCAGTTTGAAAAAATAAAATAAATAAATAAATAAAAGTGGTTTAAAAATAATAATGAAGGTTTAAATAAATGTTTGTGTCTTTTCATAAGGACATCTCTCTTGAAAAGATGTATCCTTTAAATTGAATATATAGATATAAAAAGGCATTGAATGTAAGAGGGAGAAAAAAAAGGAATCAATTAGAAATCTGCATAAAGCAGCAGATTGGAAATGAAATAAACTATGGGAGATTTATTTGATCAAGTGTTATTGTCAAGAATATATTTGGGGAAGTAAGTTTTATATATATATATATATAGATATAGTAAGTGATATATATATATATATAGTAAGTAATTATTGGAAGATTAAAATTAATTAGAAATAATTATATATTTATACACGATCATTGCAATAATGATGCTTGCAGCAATTATTGAGCCTTATAAGTTATTATGATTATAATATAAAAATGGATAGATTAATATTTATGATCAATCAAATGTAAGATTGAAGGAAGGCGACTAAGGAATTAAGAATCATGGGAAGACACAACAGTTCAGGTGATGTATTCACTTAGCAATAATATTTAGCATATTCTAAATATAAGAACTAGATATTGTTAATTTGATTATTGATATAATGACCTCCTTTAATCTTAGCATAATGAGAATTATCATAGGAAATGATGAACTTAAAGAACCATTGGTAAATGAAAATATATTTGATTATAGGCATGAAATAAATCTTGGATGAAGGAAAATATAACTGATTGTTTAAAGATTGTCTGCTATGTGCTTGTAAACCTATTAGGATGGATGGAACATGGGTGAAGTGGATTGTCTAAAAACCCCACTTTCAGCCCCTTTAGCAGCCCCTTAGGCCCTTAACAAGGGATTGGGCTTTGCAGCCCCTTAGGCCCTTGACTAGGGATTGGGTTATAGAAAGATGGGGGTTCCACCTAGGTCTCTGCCCCTTAGGCCCGAGATACGGGATTGGGCAAGAGAAGGTGGTAGGCCTTAGGCCACTTGGACTTTATGGTTCCTCTCCCCTGATAGGACGAGTGTCTTCTGAGGTGTTGCCATGAGTGGGGTATGCAGGTACTAAGCCCCTAGGCAAGAAGGATTGTGATGGACAACCTCTTGAGTTTACATGAGGGCTTCAGGGCGGATCCACCTATGGCACTCCTCTTATGTCTTCATTAATTGATTTATGTTTATGAATGTATTGTGGATATCTAGATATTATTGCTAACAGATATGTGTATGTGGAAATGTTTTTAAATTGGTGAATACAGATTTCAATCTAGGATTATTTCATTAGAGAAACACATTCCTTTTGGAAAGAAGAAACCCTAAACCTAATCAACAATCGAATTCTAGGGCAAACAAGCAAATACAAGAGCAAGGCTAGGTAAGGGACATTACATGTAGGCACCAACCTACTTGTATCACCAATTTATAGTTTAGTAGGCACCAACCTACAAAGAGCACCAACCCGTAATTCTGATTTAGTAGGCACCAACCTACAAGGAGCAACAACCCCTAATCCTAATTTAGTAGGCACACCTACAAGGAGCACCAACCCCTAATGTTCGTAGGCACCAACCTACCGGAGGCTCCAACCCCCACTTGCCAAGCACCAACTTAGCAAAGATAATAATATCACGAATATTGTTCCACCTTCAATGTTGCTTTCTCAATGGATGATGGACTTTATAATCTCTTTTTACAAAACTAATCATAATCATTCACAATCTTCTCATTGATCAAATTTGATTACAATTATGCTTAATTTCTTTCTTCAAATCTGATCCAAACTATGCTTCACAATTCCTTCATGAAATATGCAAATATACTCCTTTCCTTCTTTACTACAATTCTTTTCTTGAATATGCTGTAAGTTGATCATAAACTTGTCACACAAATCTGACTTTGAATGATGCAAGACTTTTTAACAAATCTGATCACTTATAGCAAAACTCTCCTTCAAATCTGGTCATATGTTCTTCAATAAATTTGCTCGTAAAATCATCACAAAGTCTGCTCATAGATTTCTCTTAAGTCTGCTTGTCCATCTCTTTTAAAAGACTTCTCCAATATGCTTCATAGGTCTTCTCTTATGTTCTGATCATTTTACACAAATCTGAATTATATAGCTTTCCCTTTTATTCACTTCATTCCTCTCAGCCTACTGTTCAGATTTTACCCTGCTTGAGGTCGAACATATATTCCATACTCTTACACTCTCCATTTTTCAGATGATCTGCATTTTACTCACAATATACACAGCACGTGTTTGGATGATATAATTTTTATTCACACACAGCTACACTCACAATCATTCTCTCACACCACTCCATTTATATTTTTATCAAGAGTGGTGACCCTTTTGAAACACATCCTCTTTACAAAGAGAGGCAACCCTTCATTAATAAATGATATGTAGCACTGTCTTAACTAAAATAATCTGAGTGCTGCCTTTTAATTATTAATCACTGTCCTTTTGAAATTTAATTGCTGCCTTTTAATGGTTTCCTTTGAATCACTTTAATCAGTGCCTTTTAGAAACTTTAATTGTTTCCATCTTTTCACTTGCTAATCGTATTTTATAATCATCTGTTTATGACAAAAGTTTGTCTTTATGTGGGACCTTTTTGTCTTTTTCTTAGTTTTTGTTTTATCTAACTTTGCCTGTTCCTTGCATTAGATAAGACAATTTTTTGTCTTATTAAATCAATTGCACCTCTTCATTAATAAATCATACTTCTTTAAAACCTGTCTTATGATACTTGCTTTACTAAATTAATCACACCATTTCATTTATTTGTTTTTAGTCATGAATCACACCTTTTGACTTTGCAAAATGATCGCATCATTTGGTTTTCAAAAGACTTTTTAATATTCACTTCATTTGAATGGAGCGCTTCTCTTCAAAAATCGTATCCTTTTAATTTTGTCTTATGAGCTTTGTCCTTTTCTGTTTTGTCTTATTCTGAATTTTGTCTCTTTCTTAATTTTGTCTTCATATTGCTTTCTCTTTATTTTTTATTATTTCTTTTTCCATTGTTGCTTTTCCAGATTAACAAACAGTTTGCTAATTATTTTAGCATGATGTTTATTTTCAGATATAAATCTTCATTATGTCTCTTAATTGCTGCAATCTTTGAAATCTGCTCTTTGGCATAGGCCAATCTTCTCAATTAAATCATCATGATCCTGTTTACATACTTTGTTGATGAATCTTCTACCTTCTTAGCTTGACATCAATGACAATTTCCAACAGATGCTTATCTTGTTTTAGTTTTAGAAATAAAGCTTGCACGTTGGCAAGTCTTAGTTGTAAAAGCAAGGAGATTTTAGGGTTCCCTACTCCTCTGCTTGTGTCTAAATAAGGACAGCCTTGCCCATTTTTCTTTAATTGTGCTTGTGATAACAAAATGCTAAGCCTACTAGTGCCTTCTAATTGTTATTCAGTATTGTTCACTTAGTGTAAGAGCAAGCTTGTATGCCTCTTTTAGCTACAAGATATTGTTCAATTCATGTGTTACTTGTGTCAATGTATTCTGGTTTGATCGCTAAACTGTAAGCCTATTTTGCTACAATCCTACTGTCCCAGAAGTGTAATCTTTGTTACTCAAAATTTGAGAAAAGGAAATCTTACGCCTCATTTGCTTTGACCTACTATCTCAGGTTTTTGTCTTATGTGTTATGCTTATATGATCTCTATTTTAGCTTGCATTGAAAGTAAAGTAGATGCGCGTTGGAAGAAAGTTTGTTTAAGTATTTGTGTCAAAGAATCATTCCTTGTTCATTTCTAACTCTCAAGCTCTGCGTTTATTTGAGTGGTTAGAAACATCATTAGAGTAGGCTTAGTCGTAGTTGAACTTCTAAAAGAGAAAATATCAACTACAGCGCTTGAGTTTTATAACCTTGTGCTCTTAGCTGAACAAAAAGATTGGCAAATTAGTTTTAGTTTACTTTCTTTAAGCAACATCAGCAAAGAGGGAGCTTCCCCTCCTAATTCGAAGAGCAGTTTATCTGTGCATAGCTGTTTGTTTCTAATCCGCATTCCAGAGGTGCGAATTGAAACACCAACACATTGCTTGCTAAAGTTTTTATAAATGAGACAACTTCTACATATGACATGGCTAGAGGGAGTGACATTATAGCTTATTGCGGTTCAAATGAATTGAACCAAATATTGACTTTAATGTTCTCAATGATGAGCAATATGAAGATTATTGAATATTGATTGTGATTTCCATTTTTTATTAACATTGACAAATCATTGAAAAATGAAAAATTGACTATGATACCACCATACCCTATAACTCGGTCAAACCCTGTAGAAGAAAGAAGCAATCCACTGGCCAAAACAATCCCTAGATCCCATAGCCAAACCAGAGATCCATCATACCCAATACTTGTCGGCTTCTGCTGCGCCACTCTAATGCCCATTGGAATCCAAATGATCCAAGTTTCAGATACTTGTTTCTGTGAGCAACTGTCAGGTAGAAACAACTCAGGGAACCTACAAGATTTAGATTCATCTGTCAACGATGGAAGCACATCATACCAGAGTGAACCATCACAAGACCTATCAATAGCATTCTCTACATCACCAATGTAGAGACTTGGGCATATATCACCTGGAAAGGGTTCTTCTTCAATGACACCTGCTGCAACATAGCGTTCCTTGTTATGCTCATCCAATGCACTCACCACATTGGTGTCATCTACACCTGTAAATGAAGTGGATGTTTCCATATCTTCAATATGCACATTTCCACAATTTGTGGATGTATGCTCATCACCGATGGATGCCATAGATAGCTGAATTTCAACTGTGGGTGATGTAGATTGCGCCAAGCTCCACTCCACGGTAAGCTCATCAATCCGAGTCTCTGACTCTTGAAGGGCCATTTGAGTGCTCTTCAAAGAGTCCATGGTGACCTCAAGCTCATGAGTGAGCTCATCAACCTCCTCCTCTTTCCCCTTGAGTGCATCATAATAAATCGCATCAAGCATGAGAAGATGATCTCTGTCTGATAGTAACTGTAGGTAATCAGTTTTCATTACCCCCAACGCATCTCTAAGTGCCTGAAACTCTGCAATGGGAAAGTTCACCATCAAAGAGCTCATGTGTTCCCGAAATCCAACAACAGTTTGCCATCAACTGCTGAGCGACATCAAAATGTTCCAATGCTACACTGATCATGTCTTCACTAACTTTCAACTGACCTGCCAAATGTTGAGAACCCTAAGACTTATCATCCTCATACAAAATTTCTGATTTATTATCAGCAACCTACTTCCCAACCTCAGCTTCCTCTATGTTAGTTGCTAACGCACCCGGATCATCATGAGCATCAGCACTAAGATAAGATATTGAATCATCATCACCTGCTGATAGGAACACATCATCATGTACACTATCAACATGATCATCATACGTACTAGTATAATCTGCCTCATAGGATAGCTCTGTTGTTTTGCCAACTTCATTGCACACACCCTCAATATGAACAGATGCATGCACCTCTAAAGAATCCTCTTGTTGAAGTGAACTTGTGAGCATGACTTCATCTTTTTTAGGACTTCCACATGAATGACTAGGCATCCAAACACCTTGACATGTGAAATAGTGAAACAACGTTGTTCTCTCCTCAACTAATTTTTGTTCACGCTAGGTTCACTTGTAGGTTGCAAATCTCAAGGAAGAAATTCTTCTTACTTTCCTTCCTTCTTTTCTTTTTCCCCGATACTGGTAAAATTATTTGCATTAGTGTTTGCTTTCCTTTCCTTTGCAAACAGAGGATCTAACATTTCAGGATGTTGTAGAAGCTTTGTCAAATTCCTATCATAGTCATAAAAGACTTGTGTCAATTCTGCCATGAGTTTTTGCATAGACTTCATTTTCCCAACTAATTATCAGCTGCCACTGAAATAGAGGAGTGCTGGTCATGCAAAGAGCAAACTGAAATTTTTCTTTTGACTGATCATCCTCAGGCTGGCAGGATGCACAGCTCTAATACCACTGTAATATACCCTCCCAAAATGGTGAAGTTTTTTTACTACCTCAGTTTGATAGATGTGCCATTTTATGAAACTTGTTTCATGATAATGCATATAAAATGACAAGGAAACACATGAAAGATATTTATATGTAATTTTGATAACCACTTGCAAATAACCCTTTTACCACTGACTGATGTTTAAAAGTGTCTTAGTCTGATGCAAACCCAGCTTGAGAGCCTAGGATTTTCAAATACAAGCTATATTTGATATTTCAGATGAAGGTGAAGACCAAAAAGAAAGTGATGAGCAAGAAGACACACCAAAATTTAATAGGTTCCTCTAAGCAAAGGCCAAGATTGATATCCAACCCTACAATGGAGAAATCAATGCAAAAAACTAGACCAATGGTTGTGTTCCAGATGGACATACATTTTACTATGCACCAGCAATCACCAAAGCAGCAAATCTCTTTTGCAAGGCTGAAATTTGCAGAGCATGCTCTTACTTGGTATGAGAGCTATGTGCATTATTAGAGATTCATAAAGTATCACCACTGTCAAATTGGGAGGACTTCAAGTTATTGTTGCAAAAGTAGTTTTATCCAATCTGTCATGAAGAAGAGTGGCTACTGCAATACCATTATTTTAAACAAGAACAAGGGCAGAGTGTACACACTTATACTAGTGAATTCAAGAAGAGAGTTGTGCCACTTGGGAAGGACATAAAAGAGCATGAGAGGTTGATTAAATAAATGGGAGGTTTACTTGACCATCTACAAAGGGCAATTCTCATGGCCAAACCTGAAAATATTGATGAGGCATGTGCACAAGCACATTACCTAGAGTTGGATAAAAAGAGGTTTCCTTCTACTTGCTGTAAAGTGCTTTGACAAATCTGATGTTTTACCCTTGTTTTTGTGCCTTGGTAATTTTGTCAAACACTTGTCTTGCAACCTTAGTTTGCTGGTTTTGATTTGTTTTTTTGATGCCAATGATAGTATGAAGCATAAAAATGATTGCAAAGTAACTAATGAGAAGACTAAAACGAGATGCAACTTCTTTTTGTTCTTTTCCAAATGCAAATACATGAAATTCTGATATGAAATACACACCTACAGCCAAGAGGCATTTCTACAAACACTTGGCATGCAACCTATCAACTAACTATGCAAGTGAAGTTTGAGAGACATTTTATCAAACAATTGTTGTGCAATCAGCCTTGACAATAAAACAAACAATTGCCATGAATCCTTATAACTCCAATATATATTACAATGTATATGATTGTTTTACAAATGGAATGATAACTAAATATGCTCCAGCCAAGACTCTTGGCATACAAATACGAATTGCAAATCTGATAGTATATGAAATGATTACAACTAAATGACAGCCTTAAGCTGATTACAAGCAATGCAATATTCTATTCTAAAATGCAAGAACTATAATGGCCAAATCGATGGAACCTGGTATACTGTTGTAGCCTCTATAAAATATTCGAATCTTCAAAAAGGTGACACCAACAAGCTCCAAGATGCAGAGCCAATACTCCTTGAAGGTCTACGAACCCTCAAGAATTTTATCTGATTTTTATTTGCTTCAAAACATGAAATCGCCCGTGTAAAGTGCGCCCAGCTTGCTTGAATAATATCAGGAATTCGTACCTCCTTATAATATCAGGAATTTGGGACTGATGAAACTTGCAACATAAAATCAGAAAGTGTCTCCTCAAAATCGAATACTTTCAAGAATAATTCGACCCCCACAAGTTGATAAATATGCTTCTCCAAATCTGCAACAATGAAGAAAATTGATGCTCCTCTAACCTCCAAAATTTGGCTTTGAAGCCACAAAATTTTGCCACCAATTGAAGGACTGAAATATCCTCCACTCTCTCCCAGCTAGGGTTGATATTTCACAACCAAACCCGGCACCTTAGAGTATTCAAACCCTCAGGCAATTCTTCAAACATTCAAGCTCTCCAAAATTGATTATCAAATGTAATTCTCAAGATGTCTCAAATGCCCTCCAAAAGCTCCTTATAAAGAATTCACAAGTAACTTCAAGAAGCTTCTAGAATAAATTATTATTTTATTCTTTTAAGTGACTTTTTGATATTATATTATTTTTAGTCACTTTAATATTAAATTAATTAAATATAAGGTTACTTTTTAATATTTTTTTTAATAACCTTATAAATAATTAATTTAATAAATTCCCCTTATTTATCCATTTTTTGCCTTCGGGAATAAACAAAGGCTAAAAAACAAATAACTGGTGCTGTCAAGAAGAGGACATTACAGTCCTCCCTAAGGTAATGAACAACAGCAAGGTGGTAAGAAAACTTTAGACGACAGAAGAGGTGTACTTACATGCCAAAGCCCAAAGGCAAAGTTAAGAACAAAATTCAATGTATTCACTGTGATAAGAATGGGCACAAAGAAGGAGGTTGTTGACACTTGCATCTCAAGTTAATGCCTTCTTCGAGAAAGAAGAAAGGCAAGAACATTGTCATTATGAAGAAAATATTGAAATATAGTGAACAAAAAACAACTTATTACACATGATTCACATAGAAATGAAAATATCAACACCATATTATGCAATCACAATCCTTTCATTGATTTTACATTTCAGTACATTGGCTTTATAAAGTCTTCGAATTTTCCTATACAATTGCTTAACTTCCCTACAAGAAATTATTACAAACATCTAATCTTCAAACTAATTATTAACACTACTAACTTTTATATATTTATTATCTAGCCTATATACTATATGATGTAATAAAGTTCCTATGTTCCACAAACACTCAAATGGGGGGGATGGGGGCACCAGGGACCTTGATTTGGTGACAATGGAGGGTGATGGTTGGTGGGGTTTTATGGGCAAAGCCTCCAATGAGGATGGGGGGCAACGCCCCTCACAAGGGTCTAGGGGCAATGCTCCCAGTGGAGTTGAGCCCCTAATAGGGTTCAATGGCAACTCCCTGGGCATCTTCACTACCACAATACAAGGGAGGTCAAGGGGCTAAACCACCACCACCAAGCCCAAATTAAGGCCTTTGAGACCACATGGACCTTCACGGTGCATGTCATTTTCATAGTTTTATCACTACATCTTCTCTAACACAAATCCCTCACTATTTCAATATTTCTAATTGAATATTCATTCTTCAGGTAACTAATAGTGACACTAAAGAATTTGACTAGTCTAAAGGATGAGGGCTATGCAATTCCCCCCATTATTGCACCAATTTGAACAAAGGACAAAGCATTGCATGCACTAAATAGAAAATCCCATATAGAAATTTCATGAAATTGTTGTACCAAATCTCCTCACTCACCCAAGATACACCAAACCGATTGCATTAGTGCATGTCCTAACTATCAAACCTAAAAATTCTCTATACCACATGAGAGAATAAATCCCATCCTCCATGCACAACAAGAGAACTCTCCTCCAATAATCCACCCTCTAAGTGTGTCAATATCCCTCCTCCAATGCCTTCACGATGAGAGAACAACTCTCCTCTAAAAGTGTCAATATCCCTCCAACGCTACAGGAGCCAAATCCCTCCTTTGTTGTACAACAAGAACAAAATCAATGTAGAGACACTAATCACACCTATTTCAATGATTACACTATCTATAAGACAAGCAAATGTAGATACACTAACCACACTTATTTCAAAGGTTACACTATCCACAAATACTGCCAAGCCCCCTTGCTCTAGAAAGAGACACATGTGGTGGTGCTTCTCAAACAATTGATTATCTCAAAGTGAGAAGCTAGCACAAGATGGGGAAACTCTTGCAACCTCTAGTGCCTCCAACCTATTATTTTCTCTTATGCTCTATCCATCAAATATAGCATTTGAAATCTCTAAAAATGTCATTGAATGTAACATTGTTGCCTCCAAAAATACAAGCCTAAGGTGATGTGATGAAAGATCTCATTCTAAGATGTTAGGCTCAACTAAAAATGCACCTTTTACAATGTAACCAAAACCCTAGTTTTCATTTACAAGACGCATCAACCTTATCACCCCATGACAAATTCCAAAGACTAAAAAAATAAAAATAAACCCCACACCTTTACATCCAAAAATGACAAAATCCCTTGTTTCTCTTGATTCCTTATATAAATAAAAGTAAATTCCCCTAACAAAATTAATACCCTTAAAATAAAATATTAACTACTTATGTCTCCCTTATGTCTTAAATTTCACACCTTAAACATATTTCACCACTTCTTTAACTAACTCCACCACTTCTAAAGTACCTTTACATGTTTCAACATGAAGTTTGAGGTTTGTTTTAAGAAGGTTACAAAAAAATGTGACAAATCATACGATGAATGATATTGTTCTCTTTTCATATACTCCATGCCACAATTTGTTTAGCAATTAGGAGTGAACTATAACCACAACACAAACTTTGTTAATCATGGCCCATTCACTATTGGTATTATTGCTCTCAACACATACATTGTGAATGAATCCTTCTACTAGCCTCCAATCAAATCCTCATTTCACCTTATCACAGATGTTGGTTCTCCATAACCAATATAAGTTCAACTTGCAACACTATGAAGGTGAGCATTTGAGGAGTTTGTCTAATGACGCAGAATTCAGAAGAGGAACCTTTCCGTCATTTGGCCATTCATGCAACAATACTTAGATAAAAATGCACACAAAGATCACCAAATCAAGTGACATCTATCAAAAATGAAATAGAGAGCTTTGAAGACTTTAATTAGGCCCCTTTCACATTACATTTGTCATTTTTTAATGTCTTTACTAAAATGGCGGGCTTTTAATGTAATTACTACAATTTCTTCAACTTCTAAGAAATAGCAACCCTGTTGTGTGCAACTTTGTCTCATGTTTTCTCCACTACCCAAAATTAGATTTTGGAAAGAAATGTGTTGCTTGGAATCTAGCTTTAATCTTTGGCAACAATCTCTACAAAAAGGAGTTTTAATCTTGGAAAAAAACTCTTTCACATGGCCAAACCTACCACCAAACTTTATTCTTTCTTCAACACATGGCAATAGTGGCAGAAAACACAATGGAAAACTTTAATTTGACAAGGACAAAACCAATTACAATAATTGCTCTCATACCATATTGAAATATGGTGAAAACAAAACCGCATGTTATCACACCATGATTATTACACAATACCAAAACTCTATTATGCAATCAGGATCATTTCATTGATTTTTTACATTTCAATAAATTGGCTTTGTAATACCTTTGATTTTTCCTGTACAATCGCCTAACTTCACTTTGGTAAACCATTCCCAACAACTAACCTTCAAACTAACTTTTATTTATTTATTTATCTAAGCTATAGACTATATCATGTAATAAATTTCCAACAAAAAAGCAAAGAGATGAGTAGAGAATCCAATGTTGATAAGCATCTTTCCTGTCCCAATTTAAACAAAGGTGCTGCATCAGTGAGCAAAAGAACTTCATGTGAAGAGGAGCTCACTGAATTATTCCAGAACAAGGTGGAGGCAAAAGGTAAATGTTTTGATGCTTTATTTCATTTGTGCTAACAAGCAAATCTGATTTCTTGTAAATTAGTTAACTAGCTTGGTTTGGAAGTGACAGACCACCCGTGTCCTTACTCTTTGGGATGGATAAAAGATCATGTGAAGGTAAAAGTCACCAAGTAATGAAGTTGCAGTTTGGATTTTGCCTAGATTTTATTGATGGGGTCCTTTTCAATGAGGTTTCCTTGAATATATGTGGAGTAATCCTTATAAGTCCATATCTACATAAGAGTGATGTGGTTGATTTCTAGAGAAAAAACCAATAAAAGTTGATTTCAAAAAGAAAAGAGTATATAATGAACTCTTGCAGTGGCAAATCTAAGCTTGCTTTGGCTAGTAACTCAAGGGGGAAGTAGTTAATAAATGCAAGTGAGAAGAAAGGAGGAGAGCACAGCTGAAGGAGTTGTTACATACTTTCATGTATCCAAGGAGTGACAAGTCAGTTGGAAGCAAGAGTGCATAGAAACTTGGATGCTGTTCATTCTATGGTATTGGAAAACAAGGTGTCTTAGTAAAGCGAAGGGTTCCTCAACCATTCTCCGTTAATTTAGAGGTGCTCCCTAATTAGGGAGCCACAATCTGATATTGCTTATGTGATTTGAATCAGTAAGGTCCTACGTTTGGGAACACACTAGACCTTTGGGATCATCCTGAAGATGACAATTATTGCAGAAGATGACAGGTTGTTGCCTAAGTCACATGAGCTTGCTACTGAAGTTGTGGGTTATTTTGGCAGCTTAGTAATATGAATAAAGGGCATTTTGTTCCTTGGGGCAACTAATTTGAAAAGAGCCCATGCTTGTTGATTTTTCTATCTATATGGACAATGATAGGGTGGCAAACATCATATAATGCAGGTGATTGTTCAGTTACAACCATTAATGTTGGTTTTCAAGGTGTTGTGATGGAGATGCCCGTGATGCGGGCAAACAACAGTTGCAATCCTTTGCTGAAGGCCGTTAGGGCTGGTATGTGAAGCAATTGGGATTCTGTTAGGGCAGTGGAGCAGTTGACTGCCTATTGCCATTCTAAGGCTATTTTCATCTTACATTGTTTCAAAGGAAGTGGTGCATAAAAATGATGGAATAATCTCATTGGAGGTTTCAGTTAGCATGCGAAATCACTCTTATTGTTGTAATCGAAGACAGACAACAGGGTTCAGAGTTCTAAAGAATATAAGGAGCTTTGTAGAGACAGGGTAGTTGCATTTGTTACTATACAAACCCAGAAAGACTGTTATTATGGTATTTTCTCCATGTAATTGCATCATATAGTGAATGAGATGATACAGGCATTCTCTTGCTGGAGATTTTTACCCTTACAGGTTTTCTCCAGGGATAACTATACTGTCATATGATTGCTTCTTGTGATGTGCTCTTTTCGTTGTCTGTTTTCAGCTATTTTGTTTATTGCATATGCATATCAGTATTGCTGCAGGCAAGATAAAAGGCCATTAGGGCAGATTGCTAAGAGTGTAGGGAAGTGCTAACATTGAAATCCATAGTTGGTGAACTAATAGGGTTATATTATGGATCACTAGGCAAGAACTAAACACCAAACAAAAATATACTTTTCCATGATCTCCAAAGCTGATTTGCACGAACAAAAAGACAAATATAAAAGAAAGATTACTCCACCTAAGTTTTTGCAATCCATTCATTGCTGCAATCAGACCTAAAAATACAACTATAAATACCTGAGATATTAGGGTTCTATTAAAATCTATTCTTTCTGATATCATGTTCAAAAAGAAGACTTTAAGGCCATCATTCGCACCACAATACCTTCACACAAGTGCCAATCACCGCCATGAACACATCAACATGAAACCACGAGGCAGAGAAGAAAATAACAAATACTCCTTGAACACCTTCAAACCCTAGTCACAAGCTCAAGCAAGAAAAAAAAAACACACACCCCAAAACAAGATGCACAAAACCACCAAGACAATCTCCTAGTAATCACCAAGCCTCCAAATATCTTTCCTCAAGAGAACTACATCTTCTAGTCTCTCAGTTCCCAATTATCAAAGTAAAACCTGATGATGGTCCTTTATTGGGAGCATTTTTCACAACAAATTGAGAATTACCAACCACTTCCTAACTCTCTCCACAACAATTTTGATGTCATCATCATTCCAAAAACCTGTATCCAGCTCCCTCAATTGAAAGTGAAGTTCCTCACTCATCGCTAGTACCCCCTAGGTAATCTCTGACAAAAATAAAAATTGAAAGGATTCTCTGACCAAAAAAAGTGTCCATCCAGCCCTCAGATTTGTTTACATATATAAGTTTACTTTATTTCTTCATGGCTGAGGCAGCTAGGCTGAATACCTACATTCTTTTTCTTGCACTTAGAGGCAGGTAACTTAAAATATAGTGCTGTTTTTCCCTAGCTAGCTCTTACTGTCTCTAGGAGCACAAGGACACACCCCTCAGTTGTATTTTAACTCATTATTTCACAAGCTTTGGTCATACATTGTTGATTATGCAAATAATATTTTGACAACTGACATATTTCTTTCTTTTTTTTTAAGTTCTTTGTTCTTGCTGCTTTCAAATACATTCACCACTGGCAATATTAAACAACTGCTCCTCCTCAAACAAGTTATGGATATCAAAAAATATCCGAAGGAATATCTACTGCAAAACATCCAACTCCTTTATCCTGTTAATCAGAAAGTGCTAGTTGTTATAAATTTCCAACTAAATTATCTCTTACATTATTCTTACACTATTCTTCCATTATCCAAAAAGCTTTTGCAAAGTTCTCTACATGGTTTGTGTATTGCATTGGCTATTGTTTAATGTAGCTATATGCATAAAGAAAGAATATTGTAGCAGAATAGAAGAATGTTTAACAGCGTAGCATATGTGCAATTATGAGTAACATAGATCACATAATAAATTACTAATGGACAATGATCTCATATAATAATAGCAAGCATTCTGCTCAATCAAGAAGGTAACAAAACCACTGTACAACCAAAATAAGGAAACCCAGGCTCTACTACAAACTAAATTGCTCCACTTGTACTGGAGAATACCTTCCTAGATTAGAAAAATATTTGCACCAAATTGATATTGGATTTATATAACTCCTGGAGTGCTGTTCTCATCTATTTATGTTATCATGCCAAACAAATTGCACAGCTTTCCCTCCCTCTCCCATATGTACATTTCCACATATCACACATATGTACAAATCAGATGCATCTCAAATACAGCCTAGACATGTAATATGAGTGTATGTATATCCAGGTAATCTAAATAAAGACACCGTCCGAGAAAGATTTGGGAACACAGAAGGCAAGACCAATACAATATTCCATGCAGAAAACGAAATTTGAAAAAGCTTAAAAAAACAACAAATATGAAAAGAAAAAATAAACCACAAAAAGGCAGGAAACACACCTCTATTTTCACACATACGACTTATCTTTCAGCTCATATTTGGAATTGGCTGCTTTATCCTATAGAGTATTTTCTAAACATTTGATGAATTTGTCAAGCTCATTGTTGGTTTTAGAAAATTCTTCTTTTTTTTTTTTTGATCAATATCTCAGGAATTTTGGATTGGCCTGAGCCAGTATGGAGGCCACAAACGGGGGACCTCCTCCTCAGCATGAATGCAAGTGAACAGTCCAAGCCCGCGAGCACAGTAGCCCAGTCGGGGCATAGAGCCCGCGAGCATACCAGCCCAACGAGGGATTGGAACAACACAGGCCTGAATGCCTATCTCATGGCATGAACGCCAGCAGCAACCTCAACACTGTGGCTCAAGCCTGTGAGCACATTGGATCAACGGAGGTATAGTGCCTGCAATCACAATGGCCCAACGGAGGTTTGAACCTTGGTGACAACAACAACAATGCCACATCTTAACCACTGCACTATGGGATGAACCCCAAAATCCTCCTTTTTTATTATTAACATGTATGTTCTTCTATTTCTTCCTTCTTGTATTCTGACAATGAAGGAAAACTCTCTTTCAATTATATGCATGCTTTTTTTGTTTGTTCTTTTTATTTACAATGGCTTCTATCCCTTCTTTTTTTGTTTTTGTCATGGATGAAATTTCATATCTTTTTTACATACTCTGCATACATATTGGATACTGTATATGCATTTGTAATTGTATGCATATTGATGCAAAAATTGTTGCAAAGAATCACAATTACTCGCCTGACTCACATGTAATCACAAGCTGAATCATGTGGCAAGTAACTTGTACTCTTACTCGCCACTGAGTGATGACCCAAAAAAAAATTCATTAGAAATCACCAAACTCAGGAAAGACTGGCAAAATTTGTGATTTGGGGAAATGATCAGCCACAGCTAAAAAGGGCATTTTGTGATGATTTTTTTTGCCAGGTCTTCTTTTGTTCAATGGCTTTCTTACAGCTTGTGTGAGGTCTGTTTACTGTGTTTAATGCATTTAGGGTTTATGTGAGATCTGTTCAACAGGTTTGTGTCACAAAATAGGAGATACTGCTGTTTTTCACTACTGTATCATGTATTGCAGGATATTTCAGGCTGTGCTGCTGCATATTTCAAATTATTAGCTTTCTTAAGGCTTTCAAATTCAGAGTCAACCTGTTCAGGAATCAAGTATGAGTTAGCTGCTAGGCTTTAGATTTTTTAATTTTTTAAACTGATAACTGAGGTAATACTTATACTGACACTTGATAGGTTAGATTCTACTGGAGAAGGTTTTTCTAACTGTCAACAGGCTTTAGAATTTTATTTTTGTTCTTTTTTAATTAATGTCATTAGAATTCTATTTTTGTTCTTTTTTAATTAATGTCATGGGCTGTTGCGAAAATTTTCATTCTTTATTTTTATATTGATTTTTTTTCTGTTTTTTGCCTTTTGCTAAGGTTTATTTAAATTTAAATTTTCTTGAAAAGATAATGGCACTCTCAATTAAGAGATTGAGGAGGTGAAAGCTCTCCTTGCCAAGATATTGTTCATGTACAAAAAGTGCTCTAGAGATTGAGGAGGTGAAAGCTCTCCTTGCAGCATTTGACTAGAGGAAAGCAAAAAAATAAGAGGATAATAGAGGCAATGGCAACCCCATCCCCAATTTTTGATTATACAGGATCAATGGGAGATATAGTAGGCTCTTCTTATTCCATTGGGCCTGAGGAAATGTAGGCAGCTATAGTTCCAATTTTTTGTTCCTCGTAACACTTTTAATGTGCAACCTTCATTGAAATGTATTGCATGGAATAAGGAATTGCAGCATGAGGCAAAGTTTGCATGCACCAATTTTTGGTACTACAACATCATTCCATTTAATGTTGCTTCGAGTCCTTATTGGGCATAAGTGGTCATTGCATTGACTATGGTATGAAAGAGGTTCAAGGCTTCAATTCATTAGGAGTTGAGTAGCCCATAATTGCAAAATATGATCAAAAACACAAATCAGCTAGTTGAAGAGCAAAGAGAAATCTGGAAAAGAAAAGGTTGCAACATTTTATCTAATGGGTGGACAAATGGTAGGAACAAGACACCAAATAACTTTGTAGTGGATTCAAAAGGAAAATTAGCCTTTCTGAAGTCAATTGATATCTCTACTAAAGTACAAAATGTGGAGAACTTATTTAACTTGTTAGATGAGGTGATGATGGAGGTGAGTGGAAAATGTCAGTCAAATAGTCACCAACATTGTTGGGTATGTGGTAATCAGTAGACTTCTAGAACGAAGGCACCCTACATAGTTCTGGAGCCCTTGCCCTACCCACTACCTCAATCTACTATTTGACAACATTGGGGAACTAACATAGGTGAAAAACATGGTGGAGGATGCAAGAAATATCACAAAGTACATTTACAATCACACATTGGTCCTAAATTTTATAAAAGAGCACATTAACAGCAAGGAGCTCAGGCAGCCAACAGCCACACTTTACCAATAATTTCCTCACCTTGAAGAGTATTGCAGCCAGAGGTGTTGGAGAGTCCTATAAAAGGCAGAAACGGAGAGGAGCATGAGACCATTTTTTTTAATACATTTGCTAAGGCCATGGAAGCGGTCATCAAGGTAAGTTTTTAATACAAAATTTTATTTTATTTATAATTTTATAATCTGGTTTTGTAAAATTTTGATATTTTAATTTTGCTGATTTTTTTTTTAATTTTTAAATTCTGGAAAGAACTCACACAAACCATATCTCTATCTACTACATGGTAGGATTTTAATTCCATGACTAAAGAATATTACAGCAATTTGTATAGTGGCCAGCATTGATTTGGCAAAGCATGAAACCTAATTACATTATGACATGAATGTAAGAATCCATTTGCCAATATTTCAAATTGAAAGATACCATATGTAAACAAACCTGTAAATAGCAATAAAGAAAAGGATGAGGTAATAGGCAAGCTTAATCATGCGATATTTCTTTTCACCATTCAGTAAGTTGAATATTTCTGTTACATCAACTAGATGTTTTCTCTTCATATACCTGTCAACAGAAACCAACTTCCAGGGAATCAATTTTCTTCTGTAATCAAAGGAAGAAAAAAACACAATTTTCATGAAGTCCATAAAATACAGAATCAAATGGCCCTACTATATGTAGAGCAAAGAATTACAGTACGAAGTAAGGGATGGTGTTTGAACTTTGAACCATACCCACTTCAATGAATTGGAACCATTTTAATGTATATTAAAATCATAAACAGAAGTTGAAGTTTACAAGTCCACAATTGCAGTCAAACTTTAATGGCTTGAGTCAGCACTTTCAGTATCTTGTTAAAAAGTCAAAAAAGTTAAAACATATACTAACCATATGTATGTTCAGAAGTTGAAGTTTACAAGCCCATAATTGCAGTCAAACTCAAATAGCTTGAATCAGCATTTTCTGTGTCTTGCTGTAATGAACCTAGGGTTTTATATTTTGCCCTCATCAGTTAGAGATCACAGATCACACCAATGTAATGAACCTAGGGTTTTATATTTTGCCCTAACCAATTAGAGATCACAGATCACACACCCAGTCTGAATAAAGAATGGAATAATTGTGATATTACTGTTTACTCCGTTTTTAACAGTGAATCACTGAATCCTAATTGAAAATTAAACACACAAGACTACACAACTGTAACAGATTTATAGACTAAACAGTTCAGATCTGAAACAAAATTTGCAATTTATGAACCTGATATAGGGCAAGTTTGATCTCACTGTTCTTTTCTTTTGAAAAATACAAATTCCTGAGTAACCCAGGTCAGTGAATAGACCCCTGAATCCCTCTTTACTTCACGGATCTGATCTGCAGATTATATATGATTGAAAAACTGAAGGAGACAGTCACCTTTAGGGATCTGTAGATATCTCCCAGTTAAGTTTTGCCCTCAACTTTGAGGCGTGAAACCCTCAATGCTGCCAATCATTCTGCAGATCTCTTGTGCAGGGGATGAACTGTACACCACTGCGCCTCCTAGGTTAATCGTTAGCTGTGATACACCTTCCAGACTCGGGATCAGACCTGAGATTTGTGTACAGACCTTAACATGACACTGCAGAGACTGTGGTAATAATCAGCTCCAACTGCAAATAAGGGGTAGCGCCTTGGTATGGGAGTTTTCCTTGAACTTAGGATGCTAGTCAGTTTGAGATCAGCTTCAACTAGTCACACATTCCTTGATTGTATACTCCATGTGATCAGATCTGGATATACACCAAAACTCTAGATCTGTTATATGCTGCAATCAGCCTTACTGCTGCGATTCTGCTCCTGGAAGCTCACGCTCAGGGTATAAACCCCTTCTATGACTGCTGCAACCTCCTTCTTTGTTGTCTGTTGTCTGTCCACTAGCTGTTCTGAGTGGCCGAGTGGTTGTTACAGCAGAAGGTGATGTTGGCGCACCAATTGGGTTCTGTAAATGAACTGCCCAGCTGGAAATTGATAAATGTTCAAGAATATAAGCTTGAGTGCTAGGTTGCCGAATCGGGTACGGGCACAGATACGGATACGTGGATAGGGTACGTGGGTATGACAGATTTTTTGGGGGGATGGGTATGGAATCGGGTACGTCCATACAAAAATATAATAAAATATTCAAATATATATATGCAACTTAGAAACAAAATTAAGTTTAGAATGTCATATACCAATACATATGCTAAACAAAACCATGATAAAATTCAATTTTTGAAACATAATATATTGATTTAAATTCAGTTTTCAACATCAAAAGGAACAAACTTGAATGTCACAATAGATAATCATGTTTAACATTTAAATAATACAAATAGTAATCAATTCACTAATCTGCAATTGCATCATATGGGTCCTCATCAAGACCAAGATCATCATCAACATTAACATTAGATGATGGAACCATACTGGCACTTGCGCTAAGAGTATGCTGACTACTTGACTCCTCAAAAACTGAAGAAGATTGTGCAATTGCAGCCAAAGAAAGATCTAGGTCAGCTCGCTCTAGTTCTACATCCCACATCTTTGCTGCCCCTTCTTTGTACTCATCCTCTTTGTGAGTAAGAAGGCACAAGTTGGAATGAACAAAAACTAGCTCCTCTGCTTTGCTTGATGCCAATCGATTGCACTTCATTGAGTGGATGAAGAAGTATGTACTCCAATTCCGCTCAGCTGAAGAAAAACTAGCAACCTATTGAGGCAAAGGGAGCTCTCATTTGAGTTGTTAAATTACAAAATTTGTAAATCAAACTTCAAATTAACACATTTTAATTTTAAATTTTAAAATGATAAAACTTAAAAAGTTAAAACTTACTTGAGATAAAACTTTTATTGCAAGAACTTGGAGGTGTGGCAGCTTGTAGCCATTGAGGTACCACCAAGAGTGAGCATCCTTCTTATATTTGTCATAAAGAATAGAAGCATTTTGATCATGAGAGACAACAAAATCAGCAAATTCAGCTAAAACTGCATCTTCCATATCAAGATCAAGGAAGAGTTTAAGAAGAGCTTTCCTAAACCCGTCATTGACTTCTGGATCACAGTATGGTGGGCACTCTGTTTGGTATAGCAAGGATCTCTACACTGTTGCATTTGGGAGTCAAAGTGAAGGCAAGAAGATGGAGTGGGGTGGTCATTTTGTTCAACCGCTCAACACAAATTGCATGCATCTCTTTGAAGAAGGTTTCTTCAGGATCTTGCTCTCTTTCACTTATGATGATTTTCATCTTCTCAAGCATTGAGTCGATGCCATCATAAACCTCCCCCAAGCATTTCTTATCCATGTCAGTAAAACATATCATGCTCATTATGGGCTCGGTTAAAGCAAGAAGATATTCCACCCGATCCCACAAAGTGTCATCTAGAATCTTTTGTTTTAGATTTGCTGCCCTCTCAGTGTTTGATTGCCTCCATATAGACCATGATTGGCTAATGACCATAGCAGAAAGCACCTCTCACACCTTCACAAGTCATCTCAAGACGATTGTGTTGGATGCAAATCTAGTCTCAGCCACCTATTTGAAAATAAAAATTAAATAATTAAAATCAATATATATATATATAGATTGATATATGTATATATATATTCTAATTAAAGTAAAACATAACATCAAAAAAGTGCAATGTTTGAAGTTTGAGTTACCTTCAGTAGCTCTAGTCGCAAGAATGATCTAAAACAAGCTTGCGACATGTGGTGATTTATTATGCACATTTGGATCTCTTCAGCCTCAGCATAGACATGTTTGATACAATCTATTTGTGTACCCAACTTCTATAGCATGAGGTTGAGGGAATGCACGGAACAAGGTGTCCAAAACATATGTGAGAATCATGACTCAACTAACATACCAACAGCTCTACAATTCTTCGCATTGTTCGTTATAACTTGGACAACATTTTGAGATCCCACTTCATTAATGCATTGTATAAAGATGTCAGCAATAAATTGTGCATCCTTTACCTACTCCTCACAATCCACAACTTTTAGAAACATTGCCCCTTTAGGGCACACTACAATCACATTAATTAATGGTCTATTTCTTGCATCCTTCCATCCATCAGAAAAAATAGACACGCCTATTTCTTTCCATGAGGCCTTGATGGGAGATAATGCATCTTCTATATGTTTGACCTCCCTTCACAATATAGTGGTACGCACCTTCTCATAACCTGGGCTTGTGTACCCATTTGGAGCTTCATTTACTTTTCTTACCATGTCTTGCCAATAAGGTGATCTAACAACATTGAGAGACAAACCATTTGCATAGAGGCATCTTCCAAGGGCTCAATCAACAATCTCTCTTGCATCATTATTAAATGCCCTCTCCAATGGAACCTTTACTCTCTTCGAAACAGTAGCCTCATTTTCAATTTCATTTCTTCTCAAAAGAGGATGGTTTTCTACTACAATATCAGGGCCAACACTATGTGTGTGAGATGAAGAAATAGGTAGCTTCTGTGAGCCCCGTCCTCTACTCAATGGATGCCCCATTCTATTTTCAACCCTTGCATCTACTTCCTCTTGCTCCTTAATATATTCTACTATTTTGGAAGGTAGCTTCTATGAGCAACTTGTGGAGCCTTGTACTCCGAATAAATGGCATGAAAATGAGCATATTTAGTGAGCCTATCAACCACCACATAGATACAATCCTTAACTTGCACCTTTGGGAGGCCCATAATAAAATCCATTGAGATACTCTCCCATTTCTGAATTGGAATGGGCAGGGGCTGCAACAACCCAGTTGGAAAAACATGCTCTATTTTATTTTGTTGGCACACAATACACTCTCTAACATGCTTCAGCATATCATTTTTGAGCCCTTTCCATGAAAAACATTCCCTTAATTGCCTGTATGTCTTGTACAACTTGGATGACCAGCAAGTGGTGTGTCATAACATGCCCTCAAGATTCTTTCCTTCACCTTTGATCCCAGTACAAGATACACCCTATCCTTGTATAAAATGAGCTCATCCACAACTTTGTACCTATCATCTTGCAACTTCCCATCCAAAATGTCAACGGCAAATGTGTTCTTGGCATACTCAGTAATTATAGAAGCCTTCCAATCAGCAGATATGTCAATTATAGAGCAGAAATAAGGCTTCCTAGAGAGTGCATCAGCCACCACATTATTTTTTTCCCTTAACATACTCAATGTTGAAATCATAGACTTGTAACTTGCTCACCCACTTTTGTTGTCTATTGTTCAAATCCTTCTTATTGAGGAAGAATCTCAAACTGTTATGATCCATTTTCACCACAAACTTACCACAAACCAAGTATTGCGTGAACTTGGCCAATGTTGATTGCTAACATCTCCTTGTAATAAATAGAGAGACTCCTTTCTATCTCCTTGAGCTTCTTACTCTCAAAGGCTATGGGGTGTCTATTTTGCATCAACACAGATCCAATCCCCTCTCTTGAAGCATCACATTCTTAAACAAAAAGAAGTGAGAAATCTAGAATAGCTAGAACAAGACATGAACTCATTACCTCCTTGAGCTTGTCAAAAGCTCTCTGTGCTAAAGGGCTCCAAGAGAAAGCCCCTTTCTTCGTCAAATCTGTCAATGGGGCTGCAAGTTGTGAGAAACCTTTTACAAACCTTTGGTAGTAGCTACATAGTCCCACAAATCCCCTCAAATGTGTCAAATTCCTCGGTCTAGGCCAATCTTGTATTGCCTTGATCTTTTCCTCATCCATGCTAACCCATTGGGCACTAATCTTGAACCCCAAGTATAATATTTCAGTCAACCCAAACTCACATTTGGATGCTTTGGCATAGAGTGAATGCTGCTCAAGTATGCCAAGCACTTCATCAATGTGCCTCAAGTGATCCTCCCATGTTTTACTAAAAATCAAGATATCATCAAAGAAGACCAACACAAATTTCCTCAATTGCAAAATAAATACTTGATTCATGCATGACTAAAAGGTGGCAGGTGCATTGGTCAACCCAAATGGCATGACCAAGAACTCATAGTGCCCATAGTGACATCTGAAAGTTGTCTTGTGCACATCCTCATCTTGAACCCTTATCTAATGATACCCCGATCATAAGTCAATTATGAATAAATACCTCACGCCATGAAGCTCATCTATCAACTCGTCAATCCTAGGTATGGGGTAGCAATTTTTTATTATCTTTTTGTTGAGGGCTCTATAATCGATACACGTCCTCATAGTACCATCTTTCTTCTTGACCAACACAACCAAAGAGACAAATGGGCTAGAGCATGGTCGGATGTGTGCCATGTCTAATAGCTCCTTAATTGCCTTCTCAATCTCCTCCTTGTACCTCCTGAGATGACGATAAGGCGTAGTGATGATTGGATTTGCTCCCTCCTCTAACTCAATCACATGCTGGAAACCTCTATTTGGTGGTAACCTTGGAGGAATTTCACTAAACGCCTTACCTCGCTTGTCTAGGATGGATTGGATGTTGATGGGATAGGACCTCCCATCCTTGGGTGTTCTTGTATCAATAATTAAGCATTTTGTTGCCCAAGCCACTTCGCCCCTACAAAAAGATCTCTCCATCCTCTTAGTTGAAACCACCACGGGACCTCCATTGGATAAGCCCCAAAGAACGACCTCCTTCCCATTAGATTTGAACTTCAACTCCATTGTCTGATAGTTTTGTGTTTATTCTCCAATCAAATGCAACCATTGTACTCCCAAAACCAACTATGTCTCACCAATGCCAATCATGTAGAAGTCATCCTGCATCTTGTGTCCTCCTAGAGTCATCTCCAACTATTGAATCCTTTGGTTGCATGGAATAGTATACCCATCTGCCACTGTGACATTGAACCCTTCAAACTCTTGTGTTTTCAAACCTAGCTTAGCCAACAAAACCTTCCTCAATGAATTGTGGGTTGCCCCATTGTCATCAAAATTTCCACCCTTTGTCCTTGCAATACTTCTCTAATGCGAAAAGAGTGATATCTAGGTGGCTCTTGAAAGTGTTGCAAGTGTGCCACTTGGATGCTCTCCTCCTTGGTTCTCATGCTCAACCCCATCCACCACAATCTCTGGTTCCACTTCTTTTGCCTCGGTCTCTTCATTAGAAACCACCTCTATATAATGTATTTGCCCCTTTCCCAAACACCTATGGCCTAGTTGCCATGACTCTTTGCATGTGAAACATAGCTTTTCCTATGGAGCTCATTCTTCGATGCCTCAATTTGGTTTGGCTTGGGCAAGGGGGGGGATGGGGGCGGTGGTAATGCCTTGGGTGGAGGCATGTTCTTTTGAGAAGGCTTTTTTTGTAGAAATTGAGGTGCCTTCTTGGAATAGAAATTGTCCTTAGCCACTGAATCCTCCAAATTTAGTGCTCTCCTAATAGCTCCTTGCAAAGAACTTAGATCAAATGACCTAACCAACCCTTTGAGGGGTTCGGATAGGCCTTCTACAAAAAGGACTATGAGTCTCCTTTCTGTCACATCTGGAACCATCACTAAAAAGCCTTTGGAATTCTGACACATAGTGTTCCACGATGCTCTCTTGCTTCAGTTATGCTAGCTCCCTAAAATGAATCTCTAGATCCTTCCTCTCAAACCTTTCCATCAATCTTTTTGGCTGAATTCTTCCATGGTGATAATTGAATCATATCCTTGGGTCACCATGTCATGATACCACCATCGTGGGCCACTCCCTCTAGATGCAAGGTGGCAAATTTGATGGCCTCCTCTTCAAACATAGGGTTCAAGGAGAAGTACATGTCCAATTTCTGCAACCAAGCTCTTGCTAAACGACTCCCAGACCCATCAAAAGTAGGGAGGGTGATCTTCCCCAAACAGTGTTGTATATCTTTTTAGGGCTTCTCCTCATACCTTCTCCTCCTATGCCCATTCCTTGTTTTCATCTCATAGTACTTTGTGAAAGAAATGTCTTGTCACATAGCAGCAGTTATGGCATGGTATTCATCATAATGCCTTGTAATTTCATCTCCTTGAGTGGGTTGCTCTTCTTCCCTGGTTATTGCTCCTTCCCTTTCTAAGAATCTAGCTCTAAAAGTCCTTGGGATTGGGTTAGCTGAGACCCTATCACCCTAAAATTGCTCCCTTCATTACCATTCTGAATAGGCCTACCAGTACTCAGTTGTTGATTTAGACTTCTTGGAAGTTGGACCATCTCTACCATAGTATCCCTCATATTGGTCTGAAAATCCTTGCTTTCCTTGATGAATTCTTGAGAGTTGTCTTCATCTCTATCACCCATGGCTGCCTCTTTATTCTTCTCTCTTTGTTGATTTCTTAATTCTCTGTCAATCAAGCTCATGAATCTGCATTACAAACACAGGCTAGCAAGATACAAAGGCTCTGATACCAATGTAATATCCTAGGGTTTACAGATATTTATCTATATACTTGTGTAATCATATCTGATTAGATATATCTCACATTTGATCTATAGATATAATATTAGGATAAAAACTGAACACCAATACTTGACAAAAAAAAATGAGTATTGAGTTTAATTTCAGTTTCATGCAAGGGAACAACACCACCAAAATCTTCTTCTTAATTGCAGGAAAATTGACAATAAATTGTTTCAAAATTAACCATAGATCTAAGCCAAGAAAATACAAAATTACTTGCTGCTAGTAATGAAACTCAGTGATCAAAATAATCTGGATCTTTTAAAGATCTGATTTGGAACAGCAATTCAGTCACCTAGGAAAGACAACGTTCACCTTTTACAATCACCCAAGATTGAGGTATGGAACCCTCAATCGGCCACCTTCACAATTTGCTGACTCCCAAGAATTCTGAACATTTGTTCACTCAGGCCCCGCCTAGTTTAGCTCACAATATTCTACGACTTGGACACACCCCTTATAGTTTGCTCTTGTCCTTGAATGAAGTGCACGTAAGTCTTCACAACAGTTCCCTCCACAACGGCCTGGTTCTACTCTCAACCGTCACTCAAAATCTGTCTACAATTGCCCAGACCTACGTAGGAATACATTAAGACAAGGAAATTACAAAATGGGAGCGAAAATGGAATAAGAAGGGGTTAGGGTTTCATCTAACAACCCCTTGCACCAATCAGGGTTTTCGTCCTGATAGTGTCACCGTTTGTGAACATATTCCAAATCTGCCATATCCTCCTCAACGCTCAACAAAGTCAAAAATATATGCTTCCACATGAGGCATGTAACCCAACAAGGTGCCAAAATTTGAATTTCAAAATTTAATTTATATATTAATTTTAATATTTATTTATTTTAAACATATACATTATTAAATAGATTTAATTGAGTGGTGCTTAAAAACACCTTGTTTAGGTCAACTGAGGCTGCCCTATTTTAAAAAGGACATGACAGTTGAGACAAAGCAAGTTGTCCACTTTTCAAAGCCTTTATTAAAAGTTTTAGGGCTAGTAAATGGGGATAAATCCTCTATGGATTATTACTTATTTGCAGGAGGCCATGGATAGAACTAAGTAGGCCATCAAGAGTTAATGAAGAATAAGAAGGACAAGTACATGTTGAGGGAGATAATTGATGACAAATGGGATAAGCAGATGCATTCCCCCCTCCACATTGTTGGATGCAATCTAAATACATTGTCATACTATAGCACCTCATTTTGAAACAATGCATACAACACAGAGGACCTATTAAAATGCTTGGAGTGATTGTTCCCTACTCCAATAAGTTATGTGCAACTATGGGAGAGTTGCCAATATACAAGCCACCAAGGAGATTTTTCTCCAATATGTCTATCATATAAGGCAAGAACACCTTCAAACCAAATAGACTCCATAAACTTTTGACAGTTTCTTTATATCATACATACAAATATAGGTATGAAGTTTTGACCAAATTGTACATGATTGATTATTAATAACAACGCAAAGTGGGATTTTCTTTGCAAGGAAACTAGTAACCTTTCATGAACAATGATGCACCTTTTGAGCTAGCCATATAATTCATCCACTTGTAAGTGTAATGGAGTGAATTTCCCCCCCTTGCAAATTCCCCATTTACACCCCTTACCTTAGAAGAATTAAACCCGAAGATGCTATTCCACCTCATCCATCCGCTTTCCATCCATTTGGCGATTGTCTGTAGTGTCGGTGGGGGAATTTCTGTCGAGGATGCTAGTGCGGCGCTTGGACATCTACGCAACACACTGCGGTCTTGACAGGATTCTCGCCTTTGGAATCTGCAAAGGCGTTACACTTCTCCATTGGCAATGAAGCGTAACATCCCTACGCCCTTGACCAACCTCGAACGGCTCTTTTAGGCTTCTATTCATCTTCAAAACACTCTCTCACATTCAACCCAATTTCTTCAATCTTCTTCACAGTTCTATACACTTCTTAAGCATTCTTCATAGCACTTCCACCATTTTTGAAGCTCCAAGTTGACACTCTGCTGATTTCACTCCTTTCGTTGTTGTGGCAACATTGGCATCTACAAGCTTGCGAGCTCACATCTCCCTTCATGTGCTTGAGGGCATCTTGTTGGGGAGGTGATATCCATTTTACTTAGCATCGGTGTTTGATTCAATAGCGTATTGTTGTTAGCATTGCTTGGTATTCTTCCATTTCAATACGTTCTTTCTCGTAATTTCTCTATTTGTGCCTATTCTGGTTGTCCGTGGAGGTGGGAACACCAAAACAGAAGTTTGACTGCGGCAAACCCCAAAACAGCCCCAACATTTTTCCCATTCTATTGTGTGTAGGTATCGTGTTCGTATGGAGTTTGCAGGAGGCTGGACCGACCATAAGTTCGACTCTCGCCACCTTTGTTTTCATCAACTTCTATCTTTAACGTTAAAGTATTCTTCTTGTTGTTTTAATCTTTTAGTTGCATTCTGCTTTCCGTCATCGTATAAAACTGCATTTACCAAGTTGTCAGTTAATTCTCTATTAGTTTAGACTGTACTTCGTACTCTATCCGTACAGATGCCAGCGCATCATGCTTCCGTCCATCTTTTGTGTTGGAGTCCTTTGGCAGAGAACTAACTAGGTTACAGTCCAGACTCGGGTATTTGCTCACCTGGTTTCCTAAACTCTCAAGTTGACAAAAGGACAGTGGCAGATCAATCGCCCTTTCTTTTCACCCTCTTAAAACATCAAACCTATACTAGACAATCCTTTAGCGTGAGGTAGATCAGGGCAACCGATTGTTCTAGACCCTCTTGTGACCTAGATCTTGAGCAGCCGGTCCCCTTCCTCTACATTTTGGTGAACCCGACGTGAACCTTGTAGTATCTATTTCTTTGTGTTGAGATCCTTTCTCTCGTATCGGTGTAAGTTGTAGGCTTATGTATTGTGATGCTTTATGAGCTTCACAACCCAATCCACTACCTCCGGGCACATAGTTAGGAGCGTGTGGTACATAGAGATGGACTTTACGAGGGTCACTTTGACTCTTGCCTCCCAGGAGATGGTATCGATGGCAGAGACTAATTTCTTTGATGAAATTGTGCCCCTACTATCTCCCCTTCAGCTTCGCCTCTCGATGAGAATGAAATCATCCCTATTCCTGCAAAGCACCTCATGGCTCTAGATAGGAGGCTTTTGAACCTTGCAAATCACTTAGGGAGAGATTAAAGCATGACTAAGCCTGCCAGGGTTGTTAATGAGATCAGATATATGCTAGACAAGGATCGGACAGGAATAGAGTTTCTTCGTGGCCTTACCGATTTAGTGGAAGCATACGTCCCCTCTTACAACCCTAGATCAAGTATTACCCAAGGTCATGAGCACGACACTTATGAAAGATAGATTAGTGTCTCGATGCCCATGACATCAGTATGTATGGCTGAAACAGGCCCTTCCGTCAACACCTCCGTTCCTGATCCACCTCCTACTATCAAACCAAGCAAAATACCCCTAGGATTCAATGTTCTTCCTCCTAGGGGCAACTTTGTCCTTGGTAGTGGGGTTTACAGCAGAATGGAGGTTGGTGGTCCTAGTATGTCCGGTGGCTCTAGTGGTGGTCACAGTGGTGGATCTAGCGAAGGCTACGGTGGTAGCTCCGGTGCGGCTACGACAATGGCCCTGGCGGTAGTTCCAGTGGTGGTCATGGTGGTGGCCCTGGCAGTGGTTCTGGCAGTGGCTCTAGTGGCGGCTCCATTGGTCCTATGTCTTCATCTGACCCTATTTTGAATGCCCTACTACAAAATATGGGTCAAATGCAAAACCAGCTAGCGAGTTTGTCCCAAGCCTCTACCCAACCTATCTTTCAACCTTTCTTCCGATATAGTCCCTTGTCGATGACGATTTTGAACACTCCCATCCCTCAAGGGATGGAAAATTCCTAAGTTTGAAAAGTACAATGGTAAAGGAGACCCTCAAACACACATGTCAGTTTTCAATGCGATGTGTACAAACTTCTTTCACCACGATGCTCTGATGGCCAAATTATTTCCTCAATCTCTCAAGGATACAACACTAGAGAGGTATTGTTCCTTGCCTGACAACTCCATATTTTCATTCGATCAACTTGTGAATTAGTTTCTCCGGTAGTTCCAGGCTAACATCGGGCCGAAGATGACCTCGGATCTCGTCCAATGTAAGCAGGGAGAGCATGAGAAGATTATTGATTTCATTGCTCAATACCAAGCACTCTTTTCTCAAATCTCATACCCGCTACCTGACTCAGACATGCAAAAGGTGTTCATTGGCAACTTGTAGCGACCTTGGTAGGAGAAGTTTGCCTTAATGAAGTATCCTTCTTTCGCGCATCTATGCGCAGCGTTGCGGGAGTATCAGCAGACGATTGTTCAGTTCAAGGGATCTTCCTCACGCTCCCGTCCCGAAGGAAGATCTATAGTATCAATTTCAAGAAAAGTCAAATTTGTTGTGAATGTAGTCGTTGCGTCTAATAACAAAGGCCTCGAGCGCAGCAGACAGTTCACTAAATTATCTAAATCTTATTCTTCTATTTTACAAAAATTGTTGAAGGATAAGGTTATAACATTAGAAGATCCTCAACCTCTTAGACAGCCTTATCCCGATTGGTATGATGGGAACGTATTCTGCCAATACCATCGTGTCCATGAGCATGATACTGAACGTTGTATACGCCTACGTCATGAGATACAGGATCACATCAACGATGGTACCATCCGCTTCAATGGTAAAAAGCAGAATGCGAACAAGTCGGTGGCTAAGGTGAACAATGAATTGCAGATTTATATAGACTCGTTTTCGTCTGACTCTGCAATTTTAATTATTGATCCTTCTAGGGCTTCTCCCGAGGCCTCAACATATGTAAATGTGGTTTCGTTTACTCACAGTCCTCCCCCTCAACCTATCACTGGTTCACCAAATGTAACTTTTACATTGCAGGATCTACCCACGAATAACAAAGCCTCTCCTCTACATTCCTGCTCGTGTCAATGGAAACATTGTGACAGGAGTCCTTGTGGACCCCGTGAGCCGTGTGAATTTTATTACGGAAGAGACTCTTTTGTTGAATTCTTTACAGAGGGAGGAATATGAGAAGACAAAAACCACTATACGTACCCATGATGGCCTCTCTCTTGCCCCTTATGGCTCTATAACTTTTTCCATCCTAGTAAGACGTAGGGCTATGAATACCACCTTTGATGTCATTTCGGAATCTGACTTGTTTAGGGTAAAGTTGGGCATCCCTTGGCTAGCTTCCGTGAACAGAGTCGCTTTCGTTATTCATAAGTGTCTAAAGTTCTCCCACAAAGGTGCAGTGCATGTCGTGCATGACACTGAATATCAGCCATTGGTATCAAGTGGGGGATATTCACTTGATCATTTTTGGCCCTCCCCGGTTAGTCTGCTTCCTCCAAGAATAGACCTACTTTATCAGGATTACGTTAAGTATAAGATCGGGGGCAAGGTGGAGATGAAAATGGCTTACCCTATAGCGCAACAGCAGGCTACCTCCTCCTAAAAGGGGAAGGGGAAGCCTACCCATGCTCAAGGCCCTTCTTCTCCTTCTTCTGCAATTCCACATGCCTCTACTTCCCACTCTGTTGCGGCATCATCAACTTCGCCCTTATGCATCTCTTGGGGAGTCCAAAGGTGCCCACTTGGCGAAAGGCCAAGCGTCAGGTGTTTGACCTTCCCATCTTACCCACGGTGCCTCGACCCGTTCTGTATGGTAAGGGGAAGGGTCCCTATGGAGTCACTCTTGCATCTCGACCTCCACGGCCTCCTACTGTTCTTTTCCCTAAGGTAGCAAATGGGAAGAGGCCCACCGCTGAACTGCTTGAGTCTGCTTCCTCGCATGTTGTTGTTTCCATTCCTGCACCTCTTCCTCCTGCTCTTGTCCAAGAGTCACTCCCTCTGCCAGAAGCGGCTGTGATGGATACTCCAATGACTGATCAGGAGCCTTTCGTTCCTTCTCAAGCTGCAGCCTCTAGCTCTCGGAGTCGTAGAAACCACCTTGCACGTGAGTGTAAGTGTCAGAGGAAGGCTCTGACCGCTGAGCAGGCTGCCTCGTGGAAGGAAGAAGGGGAGCCAACTACTCCTGCCTTGGTGTCTTCTGTTGTGTCCTCTTCCACCCCTTCTGCTTCAGTTCCCTCCGCCTCAATCTTGCTCCTGGCTCCCCCTGCAAGCGTAGATGATCTTCACCCCAAAAGGGTGCAAGTGTTCATTGCTCCTTCAGTTGAGCCTCTTCTTCTGATGTCTCTTCTGGACATCCCACCTTTTCCCAAACCCATGGATATGTCGAATACCTCGGTGGTGTCCATAGCGGTTTTTTCCTCTTCCTCCTTGCCTACTGCTTTGTTTGTGGGGATCTCACATCCTCCGATGAAGCGCAGGATGGAGGACGACCCTACTTCTAATGGGGGTCAGAGGAAGGGATCGCCTTATTCGGAAGCTAGTCCTGCTCTTGCCTGTGTCGTCTTAGTGACAGAGGCAACCCCGGCATCTCCTGAGTTCATCACTGCCCTCGAGTCTTTCGCCGAGCCTAACAATGGATCTCGAGCGCCTCCTCCATCACCCACTCAGTTGACACATGGCACTCCCATTAAGTGCATGTTCAACTTTGTAGACAATGTCTCAGCTTTGTCGACGATTTTGCAAAATTGTTGGTGTTTACCTCACAAGAATTGAGTGAAGAAGACCTCAAGGGGCCCTCTTCCATGGCTCTTGCCACAGGAGAGTCGAAGGGTGCTCCCTTGCTATCCCGCCCTTGCAGGCTCGTCCACCTTCCCCTTATGATGATCTAGATTGGGAGAACGACGACCTCTTGGTTGATGAGGACCAGGAGGGCACCTCTTCTTTACCTATAGATTAGATTTGTGTGTGTTATGTTCCCCCGTGCTTTTTTTATGTGTTCCTAGAGGACCCTTGTCACCCTCATAGGTGCTTGGATATAGGAGTGTTTTTGTGTCGTAAACTTCTATTTGTCACATCATTCTTCTCTTTGTTGTGCCTTGATTTTCGACACTTGGGGACGATGCAAAGTGTTTGGGGCATTTAGGCCTCTCTTCCATATTGACCCAATTTTTTATTTTCATTTTGTTTTCACGTGCCCTTCTTCACATGGTCTGATATTGTAGGGGGTTGACGACAGTTCATATATATGTTATTATATTATATCTATTTATATTTATGAGCACCTCTAAACCCCGAAATATCAGATCCCCCTATCTCTTGTTCGTTATGTCATTGTTTGTCCTTTCTTTTTATCTCTCTTCTTTGTTTGCTTTGTGATGCTGTGGTGCTTATGTGTTGCCCCTCGCGTGCGTGACAACATTACCACGGTTACATCTCGTCATGTTTTGCGAGCCACAACATCACTTTTATTCTTTATTTTCTCTCCTTAGGATGTCATGTGCCTTTGTGTTCAGCACACACCATCCTAAGGGGGGGCTATCATACTGCTTCAATTTTCAGAAGGTGCATTTGGTGGCCCAACGAATCCCTCGCTGAAAATCCCTTACTTTTCAAAAATTGCATTCTTCAACATGGATCCCTAGATGAATCTTTCTTTCATCACAGATTCGTAAGATAGAATCTGAAAACTTGCCTTCGAGAAGGGAGTACTTTTTTTTATGAAGTTTGAAAACTTGCCCTTGTGTAATGTCCCCTTTTTCATGAGCGATGGAGTTTAGAGGAATTAGCCTATTCCTGATCCTCGTAGGCTAATGGCGCATGATAAGAGGGTCGTTTGGCAGATACCCAGTTGATTGGTTGGCTCGTTTTGTGATTCAGTCTACATATGGAGGTGTTCTAATGATTTCTTGATATGTTTCTATTTTTAAAAACCTCATGTTATAAAGTAATGTTATGTTTGCACTTTATGTTATGAATAATTATTTTATTATAAAGTGCAAATGTAAATAATAAAATAATAAAATAAAATAATATTCCTTCTAGAAGGTGACTTGGGAAAGTTCTAGAAGGAGGCCGACCTATTGAGGAAAAAGGATAAATAGGCATTGAGGGCTCATTTCCTATCATCCAGATTTGATGTTGTTGTTGATGTTTGATGTTTGATGGTTGTGGAGCCTAGGGTTTTGCAGTTGTCTTTGGCCATTGAGAACGGAAACTCTCAATTGGTGAGCAATTTTGAGGTGTGAAATATCACTTGAATTATTGCAGCTGGGAGAAAGTTACTTCAGACTTTCATTTGTGCTTCATTGGTTAAAACTTTGTGGCCTTTGGCCAAGTTTTGTATGATATCGATTGGTGTTTGCTTTGGAGACATTTTGGAGTTCATAGTCTTCAACGAATTTGCATTGAGGAGCAAGGGCGCCATTGGCAAGACATTTTTGTTCATATCTCATCATTGAAGCCTCCTTTGGTTCTGGGTATTGTTGCATTCAATTGCTATCGCCGTGACAATCATTTCAAGGACAAATTCGAGGAGCTTAGAGGCTGTATTTATTTTTCTAAAACATTGCCAGGCAAGAACAGGGGCGGCTGCTTCAGAAATTCGATTTGGGCTTATGAGGTCATCATTTCATGTGATATTGCTTGCCTCTTCATCAATGGCATGTGGCGATTTGATATATCAGGTTCCTTTGTGATTTACATGCATTTTTCATGATTACATAGGTGCATTTTATTGAGCTGTTGTAGGTGAACATTGAAGTCAATTTTGTATTGCACATAGAATTGATAGTGTTGCAGCTGTAGATGATTATTGTGTATATCAGATTTGGCATTGCAATTGCATCCATAAATGTAAGCCAAGAGTCTTGGCATTCTTATGATATCTAGTGTAGATGATTGCATTTCAATAAGACATCATCTTTGGGAAGTCTTACATGGTTGTAATGTTCATTTGAATATGATATAAAGATGTATGCCAACTATTTGACATAATGTCAATGGCTGTAGATGTTCTTATCAGCATATAGGTTGCATACCAACTGTTTGTTAAAATACCAGTTGGCTGTAGGTGTTCATTTCTCATGCTAAGGTTATATATATACATTGAATATTGTAAAAATAAGTTGCACATTCATGTTAGAACATTGTTTAGTCAATTTAGAGTCATTTGTAAGCATTCTCATTGATGCTAATTGAAGAAAAGAGTCATTAAAGCAAACTGAAATGTTATATCAGTCATATGACCCTTGTATGTGAAGTGTTTGACAAAATTTCTTGAGCCTTCAATCAGAAGTTTTCAATCAGATTTGAGTAGGGTCATTACACCTTGCGAGGGAGCATTCTTTCTTTTGAATTCCTTGATGAAAGGAATCTTTCAGAAGGATTCCTTGATGCTAGAATCATTGGCGAAAAATGTTATTTCTTTTCAAAAATGTTATCGCTTTTCAAACAGAGCATCCCTTTTCTTTTGAAGGGTTCCCGAGGGACCCCTTTGAAAGCTTCTCCTTCAATTGTTGACTGTTTGCGTGACTATCTGTTTGTTTGCCTTCATGGCTTTCTATTATCTAACATGTTTTGTCTGCAGATTAACATGTTGCTTTGCAAGTGCGCCTATGAAGCTACTTTTCGATTGACCTTGCAAGACCGAGTACCTATAAGGCCCCATCAGACTCTGTGGAGCCTCTCACATCTGGCTTCCTTCAGGACTGAGCACCTAGGGGTGCCTCCTTTGCAAGTCTGAGGACCTGTGAAGCACTTTCATCCTGCAGGATCTCTTTCTTCAACTCTGTAGGACTGAGCACCTGCAGAGCCTTTTGTTTAATCTTTCGTAAGTCTTTGAACCTACGGCTCATTTTGTTCAACTCTCCTCGGGACCAAGTACTTGTGGAGCCATCTCCTCTTCCTGCACTTTCGAGTGGGTCAGATTGTGATCTGCTTCCTCGATGGTTCAACTTTCAAGTACACTTTCTTTGAACTCTTTCGATCTACTTTACCTCGCATTTGGTAGCACATATGCTCGCTAAAGTGGGGGCAAAATGTAATGGAGAGAATTTGCACCCCTTGCAAATTCCCCCTTTACACCCCTTACCTTAGAAGAATTAAACCCAAAGATGCTATTCCACCTCATCCATTTGCTTTCCATCCCTTTGACGGTTGTCTGTAGTGTCGGGGGGGGGGGATTTCTGTCGAGGATGCTAGCGCAGCGCGTGGACGTCTACGCAGCGCACTGCCGTCTTGACAGGATTCTCGCCTCTAGAATCTGCAAAGGCATTACACTTCTCCATTGGTGATGAAGCGTAACGTCCCTGCGCCCTTGACCGACCTCAAACAGCTCTTTTGAGCTTCTATTCATCTTCAAAACACTATCTCTCAAATTCAACTTAACTTCTTCAATCTTCCTCACAGTTCTATACACTTTTGAGCATTCTTCACAGCACTTCCACCATTTTTGAAGCTCCAAGTCGACACTCTGCTGGTTTCACTCTCGTTGTTGCGGCAACGTTGGCATTTGCAAGCTTGCGAGCTCACATCTCCTTTCACGTGCTTGAGGGCATCTTGTTGGAGAGGTGATATCCATTTTACTTAGCATCGGGGTTTGATTTAGTAGCTTATTGTTGTTAGCATTGCTTGCTATTCTTCCATTTCAATACGTTATTTATGGTACTTTCTCTATTTGTGGCTATTTTGGTTGTCCATGGAGGTGGGAACACTGAAACGAGGGTTTGACTACGGCAAGCCCTAAAACAACCCCAACATTGTTCCCCGTTTTGTTGTGTATAGGTATCGTGTTCATGTGGAGCTTGCGGGAAGCTAGACCGACCGTAAGTTCGATTCTCACCACCTTTGTTTTCATCAACTTTTATCTTTTAAGTTAAAGAATTCTTGTTGTTTTAATCTTGCAGTTGCATTCTGCTTTCTGTCATCATATAAAACCACATTTACCAAGTTGTCAGTTAATTCTCTGTTAGTTTAGACTGTGCTTCGTACTCTTTGTCTGTATGAGTGCCAACGCCCGACCGGGACACCAGCACGCCGCGCTATTGTCTGTCTTTTGCACTAGAGTCCTTTGGCAGAGAGTTGCCTAGGTTACAATCCAGACTCGGGAATTTGCTCACCTAGTTTCCTAAACTCTCGGGTTGACAAAAGGACGGTGGCAAATCAATCGCCCTTCCTTTTCACCCTCTTAAAACATCAAACCTATACTAGACAATCCCTTAGCGTGAGGTAGATCAGGGCAGCTGATTGTTCTAGGCCCTCCCGTGACCTAGGGTCTTGAGCAATCGGTGCCCCTCCTCTACAGTACGCATAGTTGAAATGTGTATGAACACATTAATTTCAAGAAACACAACCATTTGATGCAACATCCGATGAATGATTTGGTATTTGTTCACCACAACTTCCACACTAAGTTGAAGAAAGCAAAAGTGGTAATTGATAATTATTTATGAATTCTAATTATTGTTTTGATTCATTTGCCAAAGCTAGTTCCTATTTTTCTATACCTTATTCTATCTAATTCACTAATGTATGAATTCAATTTGACAATATCAAGTAGAGTTGAGGAAGATCAATTCAATTGACCTTGATGAGATCAATCCAAGGTCCAAATGGATTGCAAATGATAAGGATATACTTATTATGAGAAAAAGCTTAATATCTAGGAATGTTGGATTTCATCTTGATGAGATTGATCGAGTTAGAAGAGACTATGCACCTAGAGCTTCGTCATCAAGACCTGCAGCATTCTAGTGTAGCATATTTTGTGGCAACAAGAATTATTCGCTTGCTCAACTTTTTGTTACTTTGTACTTTGTGAGTTAAAATGTGATACATTTCCATGTTCGAACTTTGAAGTTGAGCTATGTACTTGTAGTGTGTTACTATGTAGTAATGTACCATGCATTGACCAATAATCGATGGTCTGAAAATTAATGGAAAAAATAATCTTTATTCCAAACCCTCATATTCCTTCACTCTCTCTATCTATTCAATTGCATTGCCTTTAAATATTAAGAAAAACAGTGTTTTCTATTTATTTTCTGCATTTTTGGATTGGCATTTAAATTCTAATTTTATTTTTTTAACTATCTTTTGATTTGCAGAGTTATTCTGGGAAGAAATATTTTTGCTACTATGGTTTAACCTTTACCATACCATCTCATTCAATTAATCTCCTTAACTGAGAACTCTTTGTCATGTCCCCTACACTCAAGCACTATGATGTCAATTATTTTAATAATAAAAGAGTCTTTAAACACTATTATAATATTAATATTAATTATTTTAATAAAAATAATATAGCAAGGCATCCAAGGAATATTACAACAGATGACAATAATTAAATAGCTGTAATTTCTATAGTATTTACAAGCTATGTCTTGACAATTTTGTGGAAATGCAGACAGTGGCTTGCCTAAAGATTTCAACATTGTTGTACCCATCCAGAACTCGATGTCAGTACTACTTGATACCCATTTTCATCATCAATTAATCAAAGATTTGTATGTCAAGTATCAATCAATAATATTCATTTCCAGTTGAATAGCAAAGATGTCATGTCTTGGTTCAATATTTCAAACTAAAAAATTTTGCAGATCGTTCATGGTTGCATTATTTCAAGGATTAAAATTGAAAAAATTCTTGATGGTGAAGATGTCTGGAAGCTGTAAAAGAATATATTGATGAACAAAGGACAGGAAAGTAAACCTAACAAGTGCACTTTTAGAGTGCTAACATCATGTCTAAAATTCCAGCTATCAAGCATGGTGAATTCTAGCTTGCAATTCAAAACAGATAATTTGAGCTCAGTAAAATTCAATAGATTCAAAGTTTGATAGTCTGCATCAATATCAAGTGGATAGCACCAAATAAGTAATGACTTTTCAAATAGGAATCAAGCCTTGAAAAAGAACAGAGGGTATCCTAATCAGCACCTATGAGAATCACACATAGCAAAGGGAAGAAGATACTACCGTGCTTTATAAAAAATAGCAAGTATTAAAATTGCCAAAGAAAATCCAGAAAGGAAATATCAAATGCCTAAATCAGGTCATGGAATGTAATCAAAATGAATGAATTGCACCTAGGAGAAAAGGAAAGATAGAGCATACTTTTTTAGAAGATATTTTCATTTTGCAAAGTGACAGTTACAATCACACCTATTAAAAGATAGATATGGCACTGCCAACAGGGAAAAGTCATCCCAAACAAAGTGACAATCAGCAGTATCAAATTGCACCATAAAGGAAAAGAAGATTGTTCAAAGGGAATCAACACAAAAAAATACACTGTGACTTTTAATGGTGAATCAAGCCACAAATACAAACAAAAGAATTGCCCTATTAGCAAAGTGGCAATCAGTCTAATAAAATTGCACCTAAGATAAAGTTCTAAACTCAAAAAACTTTTTTATTTTGTTTGTCATTTTCTGAAATCGGTGATGAAAGGGATAAAGTTGCACCAAAAAGAAGAGTCTTTTACCAAGTGCATAAGTCAGTTTGTCGTGACATGAGTTGCCAATCCAGTCATCAAGTGAATCACGTCCAAAGAAAGGAGGCACACTATTACGTCTTTTGTCATCTACATCCAAAGCGGTGACAATTTACGCAAATGAATCATGCCTCAATGAACATTCATCATAGGAGCAATTTGTGATGTCTTATAAATTCATCTTCTAAGCTAGTCACTGATATTTCTTCTAAATCTGCCTTTCCAAAATAAATCGCCCATACAAAGAGTTCAATGTCCGTTTTCAAAAGGATGGTGTTATTACAAGCTGGTCAACTGATTAAGAGCAATGAAGTTAAGGATTTCTATATATGAGTGAGCCACATTCATCCAAAACTCATCAATGTAGACCTGAACCAACTACCTTCAACGGGTAGCCAATTCAAGCAGCCCAAATTCATATAACAGACAATACATTAAAGCAGCAACATGTGACAATCTTATAATACTTAGAAAATGTCGAAGGCCATAGGCTGAACAGCCTTAATCTTCTATCCAACCACCTAGAGAAGCATAGTCCTCTTACAATGACAAAGACAAGCCTGTATATGCCAGCAGAACTTGCAACTCTTAGAAATGAACTTGGAGAAATACACTCTCTGCTGAGACATCAGTCTATTCAAATCAACAACTTCCCTTTTTAACTATATTGACCCCCCTCTTTTTATGTTCAACCCCCTCTCTTTGCACCATATTTATCATCAAGCCTTTGTGGATCGTAGGGAGATTAAATATCATTGCAACCTAGACTAGCAGATTTGCCCAAGAGGGTGATAACTGCCGCCGAGTAATATAACAGCTGCTCTATTATAAGAAATCCTTGGAAATTAACCACTGCTGCCATGAAACTGCCATAGGGAAAACAAAACTCACAATTTTAGATTGAGCACCCAGCAAATAATGATGGTTCTGTGGGGTCACTCAACAAAAGGCTTTTTGGTGGGTCTCAGCATGGCTAACGCCTCATTTTATTTTCTTTCATCTTAATTCTGAAGTTCCCTCCTAAGTGGGTCCCAGCAGCATGGGAAATGAAGCACCCTTAATATGATCTGAATATTCTTGAGGTACTTAAGAACGTGTAATGACCCGTGCTCCGGATCAATAGATTTCCGATTAATTTCTTATTGGATTGACACAGATTGTCATCCAATATTATCAAGCTGAACTAAGTTTCCAAATTATAAGTAAAATAAATCAACTATTGCATATAAATTTCTATAATCATTTCTTTTATAGTTCAATAATGAAAATATAATAACTAAATATGATAGCTGTTTCTGATTTATCAATTGAAATCATGCCTTGGAATTTGTAAGAGGCTTAGACCTCTTTAGATTTCGATTGCTGTTTCTGAATATAAATTTATATTCATGCAATTTAGACATAGGTGCTATTTCTGAATATTACTTATTACTCATGCATCCTTAGTAGAGGATCTTGGGCTCCTTGAGCTCTTCGATCTGTTGTGTTAAATGTATATATTTGTCTGAAAATATACTATTCCATAATTGATGCTGTTTCCTCTTCATTTGACATCCTTTATATATCTATGTGTATCTCTCTCAAGAGAGACGTCTTGTTTCTAGAAGGGGGGGCAACTGCTGTATGCATCCTCTCAACACTAAATCGCAACCTTTTGTTTGAGCATAATTACTCTTTGAACTTTATTTAGTTATAATCCCCTCTCCATGTAATTGTTGCCTTGCTCTTTATATTATATCTTATGAGATAATCGTTGCTTCTTCGATAATTGGGCTATTCAAATATTTAACGGTTCCTTATCAAATTCGACATCCAGAAATTCTCACGGCCCCTATACAATCTCGATGGCATATTTAGAAGGGAGTTAATAAAGGTGACAATTTAATAGATTTATTGAAGGTGTTGGATGAGACAAAGCACAGGCCCGATAGTCCTTTCCCCTACGAATTCTTCAATCTTTGTTAGATAATTCATATTAAAGGTGGCGGAGCAAATAGAAGGGCCCGATGATTATATCACTTCCCAGTATCTATGCCAATCTTCGTATGTGATTTACTTGCAATCTGGAAATGTGTTGGCATTTAAATTAGCACCTCTGGAGTGCTGATTGTAAACGTTCAGCTATTTCAAATGTTTTGCAACACTTCTTCGTTATTTAAAGAGGAGAAGTCCCTCTCTGCTGAAAGCAATGCGTAAGGAAGGGAATGGTAAAATAAGGTTCCTATCTTTTTGTACTTCAGCGGTAGGACACAAGGGTGCACAAACACAATGCGCCGCAGCTAAGCTTTTTCTCTGGTTTCTACAGATCTTAACTACGACTATTCTAACTTTTAATCTATCCAATACCTTCAAGGTAAACAGAGCATGAGGGTATAGGAGCGGGAATGGATTGGTTGGATCACCTAAATTCGCCATCTCCTGAGAATATGGTCGAGGCTCTGAACTCTCGGATATATGTCGGGATAAGGTTGGTACAAGCAAACACTCTTTACGGTAAACTAGATCTAAGACCTGCCAAGGAGGAGGAACCCCTATCCGAGGTATGGGCTAGGAAACAGTTTACAAGAAACAACAAATTAACGATGTCTTGGCTGACAAACTCGCTAAGGAGGAGGAACCCCTATCCGAGGAGGGAAATGAAACAACAAGCTATTTGATACACGTGGAAATAACTCAAATAGGTAGATCAAAATGCAAGTGCCTTCTGATATTCTTCTTCAAGCTTCATCAACGAATTACAAAAGTTGGGATAGCAAAGGCACGAAATCATGCACAATTACAATCAACCAACGAACTCTCATCCAAGAGTGAACAAATATTCGCTTTCAAAGCTATTGGCAACAATGGCGCAGCAATTTTGCATAGCAAGTAAAAGTTAAACAAACAATGAGCCCAAGGCTCTTATTTATAGAACTCAAAGGAGTGGGCAACCCCAAAATCTCCTTGAGTTAAAAATGAGTTCTTGCCAATCAATTAGCAAGATTTATTCCTAAAAAGGGGAAACAAGCAATTAACTGGAAGAATACTTCAATTAACTGAAAGTAAACAAAGAGTCAACTGGAAACTACTTCAGTTGACTGAAAGTAAACTAAAGGTGAACTCTAATGTAAGTATACCTCCAAAATAGACATCCACATTTAGTGGAGATCTAAGATCCACAAATTATGGAAGTCGATTAGACATCCTTAATCAGTGGGATCTGGCAATGCATGATTTAAGGGATATGGAGTTAACTTGGAAAGGGGCATCAAGTTAACTCCAATTACATTTAATGTCATCTTGAGTTGACTTGGAAGGAAGTATCAAGTCAAACTCAAGTATCAAAAATGCCACTTGGAGGGTGTAGGACGTCCTTCTTTGGTGCCTTTACAGCTGACCATTAATCAGCAATGTCTCTATCCATTCGTTGACTTCATCAGCCTCTAGGGAGTTAATGCTCTATAGAATGATGACATGGCGTCTGAGAATTACCTCACCTGTCGTGAGTTGATTTCCGAAGTCTATACACTGAGATGTTGCCTCTTCGAACTTGGTTGATAAAGCTGCCACCTTAGCTAGCTTGCAACCATCTAGATTATCAAGAAAGGTACTGCGGATGACGTCTCTGAACTGATTCTGTACAATGATCATCTCAATGTATTCTCCTCCCTCGTGCTGATATTCCATGCAAGGGAATGATATTACCAACATTCTTGCGAAGTTGATAATAGTGGAGACCACCCGTCTGTAGTCAATCAACTCTACTGAATGGGCATCATAGGCTTTCACCTTGTACGCCAACTATTCTTTCCAAGCAAAGAGATGTTGCTTGTTTTCCTCGGAGTAGACTGATTGATACGCCAATTGCAAGTCTACAATTGTGCTCTCGTCTTCTAGCCTCTTCTCTGCAATTCTTTGTTCTGATTGCTGTGTCTCTGCACGAAGTCCATGTGCTCTATCCCGTAACTGGTATAGATTTTCCAGTATACATCTACCCTTGAGAACAAACTCTACCACTTGATCTCTCAAGTGTTTGCCATATGTTATCAGATGTTGATGATTTTGTTCTGCAGGGAGATCTAGCAATCCTGTTGGTAAGGCTGAGACGTTCGAGGTGCCATGCATCAAGCTAGTTATGTATGACCTCAGTTGCTGATTTTCAGCCTTTAAGGCTGCTTTTTCTTTTACATCCTTGGCCATTCTTTCTTGTGAGCTCACCGAAACTATTCTGAGAAGATCTGCCTCCACTTGTCGTGTAGTCTTCCCGAGGTTAAGTTTAGACAATGTATAGTCTTCTACTTGTACCTCGTGTATTCTTTTCTCTACTGGTGGGGCAGTAGTCTTTATGATAATTTCACACTCTACATTCCTTTCTATGTGAACTTGCTTCTTCAACTTCTTCACAGGCATGTCTTGTGGGATGTGGTCGAATTCGGTGAAGTCAAGTTCATAGGAGGGTTTTTCCCTCTTTCTTCCTAGGAAGCCTTCAAGCCAAATGGAATCTCGGCTAACTTCACTAGGAGGAGGAATATGAGGCCCTTGAATGCCCGATGTGTGAGACTGTGCTAGAGCAATGTCTCTCGGTGGCGAATCTAAGTCAATGAGGGCTTGTGACTGCTATGATGATGGTGATATTGGTGGCTTTGTTTCCATAACAGGCACCGTTTCTGCTGATGCTTCTTCTGCTACTGGTTCTACTATTGGCTCTTCAGCAACTATTGTTGTTGGCTCCTCAGCAACAACTTCTGCTAGTTCAGGGGTAGCAGCCTCTATTCCTTGCTCTGGGGCAGCAATACCCATGACTATTTCAGGACTATGTGTGGCTTTCTCCACAGGTGTCCTCTATGTTCTGGGCTTTGTAGGCTTTGACATCCTCATCCCTTGGGGAGGATTGCACCATTGCTTATGTCTAAGCTTCTTTCTTGAAGTGGAAGGTGGTGTAGACTGAACCTATGGCGGCTTTATTCTGTGAGGTATCACCTTCCTTGATTTCTTGTTGTCGAGATAGAGTTGGCTATTTCTAACCACTCTACTCGTTCTTTCCTCTATAGACACGTTTTCCTTGGCATACCAATCCACTATTGGGAGCGGTTGGGAGTCAACTAAATCTGCAAAGAATGAGGGGAGAGTGACTTCCCCTTCATCATCGGATAAGCCCTCGATGTCTGCTGACATAAAATCAGCAATTTGCGGGAGCTTGAACCTACTATAGTTCCTTCTTCGCACTTCATACTCGTCTTGGCAATTTACCCAATAATCTTCCATAGAAGGCTTATGTGATGAGTGTTGCTCAAGATACGCTGCATAGAGCCCTATGGGATCATAGGACCTTCTCTTAATGAGGTACTTGAGATTAAGCCTCACCGTTTCCTGACTCATCATATTAGCATCTGCCGCGAACCTGCATCTATAGAGTCCCATTCCAATGGGAAAGTTTACAGCTATCTTCTTCAAGCGCAAGTAGACGTGGACTTCGGACAACTGTCTCAGGAATTCCATGAAGACTACCTTATCTGAAGGGTATCTTGGTAGCATGGCGGGGTGACCAATGTAGCCATACACACGTATGTAGGAGAACATAGGGAATTGGATGAACCAATCCGCCCAATCCGCCATTGCCTAATACGCACGTGCATCTCATGGTCTAGCTCACGTACGGTGTGTATAATGAAGTGATCACTCGTTCTTTTGAAGTGTCGCTCCGCTTGAGTAAACTCAAGACGTGTAAAATGCTCATGAACCTTCTGCACACCTAAGGTTCCCACATTGTTCAATATCCTGAAATCACCTTGAGAGGCAATCAGGTATACCACGAACCTATGAGCTTCCAGATACCCAGTGATCTGTTGGTGGAGCGTGTCACTAATCAAAGTGGCCCAGTCATAATGTTCCCTTCTGCCAATGATTTTCGCAATGACATAATACATCCATGACTGGAATTGATTGCCATCCTCTTCTCTAGTGATTCTATTGAGTAGAGTGATTAACACTGCGTACTCATCTTTACATTCTCCTCATCCCACCAACTTAGGCAAGCTAGCCTTTGTCACTTTTAGCCATTTTTCAGCTATTATCCTTTGACATTTGTCTTTGGCTATCTCGAATGCCCTCTCGCATTCCGTTACTGATATGATTTTGTTGTTAGGACATGATGGAATATCAAAGCACTTTTCAATATCCTGAGGCTTTAGACTGCAAACAATTCTCCCATCCACTGCTCTGATTTCTCTACTGGTAGGATTGTAATGCTTAACACAAGCGATTACAAGCTCCACGCTCTCTAATGTGATGGGGATGGACGCAGCCTGTAGCAACCCGGATTCTTCAATATTCTGCAATGTCATCTGATTCATGCCCTCCAACTGCTCCAGATCCACCACTGGGTTTACCTGATGTAAGTTTGTGTCAACTGTTTTCAAGTAATCATGAAATAGGGTCGTCTTGGTCGTGTATTGTGCCTGAGAGTACTGCATCTTGAAAGACTTAAAGATTGACTGTAAACTTGACCTTGTTCTGATAATTTTCAGAAACCCCTGAAAATAGCATCCTACCGAGAAGTATTTTTTCGGAAAAAGTCTGGCACATGGGTTTTGTTCGTGCTTCAATGTTGAACAAGCCCAATTCCTCAGAATTTTGATTCTGAAACTTTTTGGAAAAACCCCCAAAAATAGGGGCAGCAAGTTTGTTGATTCTGGAAAATCTGACGAGATAGGTTTCACTGGAAAATTATGTTGAATCTACCCAGTTGATCAGATCTGATGTAGCTTGTTGCATTTTTGTAATATGCAAGAAAACCTAAGACAAGAAGAGAGGAAGTAGACAAAAGATGGATTGGAAGTTTTTATCTGACTCCCCGAGAAAATCTGTCTCTGAATCCAACCTCAGATTAGCAATCTTCTTTTGCTTCAGATCTACAAGAAATATTGAAGAACAAATGAAAACCTTGTCCAGATCTGAAAATGGCGTCCTTCAGAGCTTATGGCTGTTCTTGATCATCAACCTGCAATGAAATAATGAAGTAGGACGCCTATACCTTGATTATATAGACTCAAGCTTTAGATCCACAAGTTTGGGGACTTAACTCATGATCAAAAGTTGTTTTGGCTTGATCTGAAGTTCAAAAAGGTGATTTCCACTGATCGTGGAGTGATTTAGCCAAGTTTATCTCAAAATATCTTGAGTTTAGTCAACAACTTGGCCTTTGACTTCTTCTAGGCGTCCCTTTTGAGTTTTGCAAGTTTTTTATTATTTTCTCTCTTAAATGACCTCAGTTTGATCCCGAATCTAGCTTGATCTGTTGATCCTGAGCTATTGCTGGCACATTCACTGTTGAGCTAGATCCAACCTGAAGAGAAGTGCTTAGGAGACATGATGACAAAAAGCTGAGTTCAAGGTCTCAAAAGAAAGGGCGCTTTTGCTTTTACCTTGGTGAATTTTCAATCTTCGTTCTTCAGCCTTTTGAATTGACCTCTCGTGCTTTGATCTGGATTTCTCGTTGATCGGAGAATCAGGTGATCTCGTTTGATATCTTGTTAGGTAGCCAGCTCCGTTTCGCCAAAGATGACTAGAGTTGGAAAACTCAAAAGTCATTTTAGGGTCCCTTTATTCAAGGGCGCCCCTCATTGAAAAGGGTGCTTTTGCTCTTCAGCTTAGTTATCTCTATTTGAAATGTGCCCTGGCTTGATCCTGCTTATTTGTTGACTGCTTCGTCAGATGCCTGTGCTCGCAATTGCGTTGTCGAGATCTACCTAGACTGAGAAGATTGTCCTGGGAAACCTTTAGTCATTTGACAACATCTAGAGGTCCAAAAAGAAGGGTGCCTTTCCTTGGAGAAGGCTCTTTTTTGCTTTGATCTTCATTTTCGACAACCGTTTCTTGATACTTCGTCAACTGCCTCTTTTCACTTCGTCGATAGCTGCTTATGATCAACTCATCAGATGATCTAGCTGCTTGTTTCGTTGTCGAGCCAACAAGCAAATGTCGAGGATGACTGCCTTGGATGATTCAACAGGCTGCATTTGACCTTTAAAGATCATGGGCGCCCCTGCTTGAAAAAGGCTCTTTTCAGCATTGCGAACTCGTTTCTCCTTTGTAATGTTTCCAGAGTTAGTCAAATTTTGACCTTTTTGGGTTTCAGGAATCTCCTTCGTCAAACAGCATTTTTTTAGATCTTTTTTGCCATGGTTGCATCGTCAAAGCTTTTGAAGCTTAGCTTTCAGCACATGGTACTGGCCAATCTGCCATTAATGGCTGCGAAGCTCCTAACTTTGTTCCTGAAAAATAGAAATAGACCCACCAGAGTAAAACGTGTCTTTTGATGATTCTAACTTGACCACTATGATCGTAAAGCCTTTTAATCCTATCAAAATCATTTTCAATCATTTCTGGGAAGGTCCTATTTTCGGGGTTCCCCTGAAAATAGGGGCGTAAAACCCTAATTTTCAAATTTTCAAAATTTTGCACGTGTTCCTTGACAGAAACCCACAAAGACCCTATGTTTGGTTTGACCTAAAACAGACTTTTAACGACATTTTAACAAGATTTAGCTCAATTTAAACAGAATGCCAAAAATTTAATTTGGGTACAACAAAATGTTGATGGTGGCTTATAAATTGTCTTTGAATATCCTCCATGACTAGTGTGACGCTCGATGATGTAATAAGACATTAAAATGAGTATCAGCCCAACTTATGATAACGACTCCCATCTCCTAAAGCGCTTAATAAAAATCCAATCAACAGGTACTAGTTTAAAATGATTGTCTAGCTGATAATTGTAGTCTCCATAGCTAATGTATGGTGCGAAAGAAATGAATACTGGCGGCGACAATTTGTATGTAGGCAACGTATGAAGAATAAAGAACCAATATATTCCCAATGATTCAGTCGATATGCCAAGCAATTGGCCAATAAGGAAATTGTTTGTGTTTGACTTTTGTCCTTTTCCCATCACAATCTTAATATATATTCGGCAGAGCATATTAATGTGTCTTGATAATAATTCGAGACTTCTCAAGCCGCGATTACTCCTTCGAATATAATTAATAAACAAGTGTAATCAAACTGTCAGAATAAATCGATCTCTACAATTTCAGGGTTATGACGTCATGAGAGGTTATACATATTGACTAAATACGTAAGCTATCGACTAATAATGAGCAATAATCGATTAGCCCAAATTATTGATCAGATTAATCAATCAATAATTATAAAATTTCCATCCTTATGGTTCGATCTGACAATTGGAACATTACAGAACGTGAGCCCTAGCAAGGATTGAACCATCTATAACTGTCTCCATGTCTACCAAATAAAACAGACCAGACGCCAGCCTAACCAGTAGCACAACAAAAAGAAGCAAAAATTGTTAGAAGTCGGTTTTTGGGTGCATAGGATTGCATAAGCCCCAAAATGCACCTAAATATTCATAAAATTTCTAACAACAAAGAGAGGTTCTTTTCCAGAGATGGAGTTATATAAAGATTATTCAAAGTTGTGAGTTTCAATAGGAGGCAGAATATTAAAGAATTAGCAGATTCAAAGCATCAAGAAGTTGCCAAAGTATCAAAGTGTTTCAGAGGATTTCGTAGACTTTGTCTAAACATAGCAAAAGATTCATCAAAATCATCCAAAGCCTCATATACAAAGGTTCTATGCTATTTTTAGCAGTCACCATTTTCAAAAAAAGAGAGCCTATTATAGGATTTGCTATTTTTAGTTGGATCTATTTATAGCTCATGCTATTTTTAGTGATCTCAATTTTTAACACAAGGAGATTTTTGAGGAGCTGGCTATTTTGTAGATCATCTATCTTTCGATCTCCTCATGTGAGAGCTATGAGCATTAAGGGATAATTTGTAATAATTTCAATTGTTAATTTAACCAGTAGTTGCATGGATTAGTTGTTAGTTTTCGAAGGCAAGATGATTTTTAATAAAGTTTGCAACTCATGCTAGCAACCAATAGTTAGAATGAGAGTTCAATTAGTTTAATTCATTTATTTTTATGAATAGCTCCATAAACAAGATAAGTAGTATTTTGAACTTAGATTCCTAATGGTAATTCTCATTGCTTGCTTGTTGCTGAAATTGCCATTCATCAAGTAATCAAGATTGTTATTTCTAATAGTTTTATGATCAGATTTAATGCACAGAAATTTAATTCAAAAATCAGACACAATAACACAGCAGATACCCTGGGAAAACCCTCCTCTTGAGGGAGAAAAACCCAGCCAATAATGTCTCTTATATTATTAAGTCACAATAAGAATGTCTCCTTTACAATAGGCACATCATCACAGTCTGATGCAAGTACAGAACTGAGTAATACAGACTGCCAATAATATTCTCTGCCTTCTACACAGATCACAATCTGCTCTTTTCACAGACTCGCACTTGATGAATTCGAACTTGACATGTATGGAATGAAAGCTAATGAATGATCTCAGACTTAGATAACAGATCGACTGATCTGCTCTGCTCTTTCCTCTTATTCGCACCTTTAGACTAGAGATAGAACAATGTAGAATGGATGATGAAACAAGAAGGAAAGAATGGATATATATACATGCTTGAAAGAGGACGCACCTCTTCACTATCTCCAAGTTGGCCTTCACAAGTAATATAATATTTACTAATTAAGAAGTCGGCCACCAATCAAGTGAAGTCTTCTTCATAAATAATCGCGCCTAGAGGAGAGAGAGGTCGGCCTCAAAACAGGTAACTCTTCACTAATAAAATCGTGCCTTTAGATGTTTGTAAATTAAATAGCCTCATTTACTATTATTTAATTTATCAAGTAAGGAACAATCGATAGGCTGGAAGAATACGACTGAAACTGTAATATAAACATCAACACTCCCTCTCAACTAGGGAGGATACTTCCAGCTGCACAAGACAAATCACCTCATCGTGATGTCTACCACTATGGCTACAACCATAAGTGAAAAGAAAAAATATCACTTCATCGTGATATTAGATATCGCCTCAACACGATATCAACCATAATGGCTACAACCATACTATGGTGTGTACAAGTGTTCATCACTTGCGTGATGTTGTCACCTCAACATGACTTTCACCATGGCTCTACCAGAGGGTGAAACACAAGTACAAGATCTTGTCATGGAGTCACACACATGACATCCACCATGACTCTCTCAGAGGGTGGAAACAAGGGCTTTCACCTCAAATCTCAAAGAGAAATGCATTAACAAGGGCTTGCACCTCAAATCTCTCTCAAAGAGAAATTCATTAACAAGGGATTTCACCTTGAATTTCTCTCACAGAGAAGAACTCATTAATCAAGGGATTTCACCTCGAACTTCTCTCGCAGAGAAGTACTCATTAACAGGCTCACTAATGTTGAGACTCTTTCTCAGTTAAGGCTAGATTCTCCACCATACCAAGCTTATCTCGAAAGTACACAAACTTGATTCTGGAGAGAGGCTTGGTGAGAATGTTTGTCGTCTGCTCATCAATGCTGATATACCTCAACTGTATAGCCTTCTGCAGTACCATATCTCTAATATAGTGGTACTTGATCTCAACATGCTTGGTTCTGTCATGGAACACAAGATTGACAGATAGCTTCACGCAACTCTGATTATCACAATGAATGATAGTAGGCTCCATTGATTGCCCACATAATCCTACAAGGAGCTTACGAAGCCACATTGCTTCCCGAGCTGCCATACAAGCTGCAATATACTCTGCCTTGGTTGTACTCAATGCTACAAATGACTACTTCCTGCTGCACCAGGATATCATAGCAGATCCAACCTGAAGAATATCTCAATCCATATCCAACTGTGCCACGCAAGTATCTCAGGATATGCTTTGCTGCAACAAAATTACCATCTTCTTCAGGCTCAGCAGGCTCCCTCTGAATCTTCAAGCACTTGCATCAACCGTCTGACCTCTTCATCCAAGATTGCCTGCAACACTTTGACTTAGATAAATGTTTTCCAGCGCACACCTCTGGTACTGTAGAGAGTTCAGGATAGTCCTCCTCGACCTCATCCCAGATCTCACTATTTTGAATAGGTTTGCGGAGCTACCAATGACAAATCCAGATGACAGTCTTGAGCAATTATGATCTCAACAGCTAAAGGGATCTTCTAAGGATTTAGCACCTAGCTTTGCAATACAGTAATCATCACTTCTACTCAGTGAGTTACAAAAATCCCTCTTGACCCCTGCTTCAGAGATTGCAAGGAAGACTTCTAGAAGTGAACTCCCTCTAGCCACCAACTCAGTCCCATTGCTGCAAGATGTGACTTCATTCTTGATCATTTCTTTGGTCGACATGACTTCTTCATGAGATGCCTCAAGCTTTTCATCACTAAGCAATCTCTCAACACCTTCTGCTCTTAGATCTGTCCTAGAAGCATTTTAGAGAGAGATTACTAACTGTTTATAACTATCCAAAGAAATATCAAGGCTAGAATCATACAAAGTTTACTATCACAGGTTATAGCATGAATACATAAGAATTTATGAACAATATTGAAACATGAATAAGTAAATCAACCTATAAGAGAAATATATCAAAGAATCATAATGAAGGAATAAAGAAACTTATCTTTATTGAATTTTGATATAACTCTTTCTTCCAACTTTTACTCCTCTCGAGAGTGCTAAACTCAGCACAACAAAAGACAATCTGAACAACTACAAATTTCTTGAATGCATTATGCAGTTAGCAAGTAGAACCAATTCTCTCCAAGAGTCGAGGCTCTAACACAGTTCATGCATTAGAGAATGATATCGATGTGATCAACCTATCACAACGAAAATGCAATTCTCTTTTTCATCTCAAAGTCACACTTAGAGATCTACATAATTAGCATGAAACAACTCGCAATGAATAATTTGAAATCTTCAAAGGATCTTTATGCTAGAGAGCACAATTCAAGAGAAATTACAATCTCTCTATACTAATCACACAAGATCCAAATAAATGAAATAACTCAACAAACAAAGAATACTTATCTCTTGATGGATGCAAATACTGGACACAATAAGACACGCTGCTCATGTGCACAGATCAGCACACAACCTTCACGGCTTGAACACAGGCCCATGACTTAGAATAGAAATTCCCTAGAATCCTTCTAAGGGGAGATCTCATCCACATTCGCAAATGAAGCATGCTAATTAGGCCTGGTTGGGCAATCCTTTGCATAGTGACCAAACTTGTCACAACGAAAACATTGGACTTTAGAGAGGTCCCACTTCTTCTTGAATGTGGGAGCACCATCAGCTCCTTTATCTCTATTCCTCTTGAAATATCCTTTCTTTCCATCTTTCCCTTTCTTCTTCGAGGATTGAGCGGAAAGAACATCAATGTCTTCATATGTAGGGCTTCGACCAATACCTCTTGCAGCCAACCTAGACTCTTCTTGAATGCAATCCACCCTCAAACAATCAAACTTGGGAAGTTTAGATCTTGCGCTGATTCCTTGAATGAAAGACGCCCAAGATGAAGGAAGACCATTGAGGGAAAGCATGGTCAGATCCTTGTCATCAACAAAATGACCAATGGTAGAGACCTGATCTCTCAATTTGGAAATCTTCATGAAGTAAGCGATGATAGATTCTCCTTCCACCATCTTCACATGATGGAGTTGTTGCTTCAGTGCAAGTGTACGGCTTGTGTTGTTGATTTCGTACATCTCCTCCAAGGTTTTAAACATCTCCCTTGCCGTCTTCAACTTGGAGACAATAGAATATGATCATTCACGAAATCAACTAACATCTTCTTCGCCTTAGTATCTTTCTTCTTCCATTTAACTTTCTCTTCCTCATCTGTAGGCTCGGGGACTTTGCTCTCCACGAACTCCGCCAATTCGTTTCCCTCCAAGGTGAGCATAATTCTGAATCTCCAAGATGTGAAGTTTGTTGCTCCCTCAAGTCTGTCCTCGATCTTGAGACCGTTCACCATCTTGATGAAGAGATAGAAGTAATCAACGATGAGAAAGAGAATAAGGATTATCGCTGTAATACAAAATCTGATCAAGATCTTCTTCAAACCCGCTTTGATACCATGTTAGTTTTATGATCAGATTTAATGCACAGAAATTTAATTCAAAAATCAGACACAATAACACAGCAGATACCCTGGGAAAACCCTCCTCTTGAGGGAGAAAAACCCAGCCAATAATGTCTCTTATATTATTAAGTCACAATAAGAATGTCTCCTTTACAATAGGCACATCATCACAGTCTGATACAAGTACAGAACTGAGTAATACAGACTGCCAATAATATTCTCTGCCTTCTACACAGATCACAATCTGCTCTTTTCACAGACTCGCACTTGATGAATTCAAACTTGACATGTATGGAATGAAAGCTAATGAATGATCTCAGACTTAGATAACAGATCGACTGATCTGCTCTGCTCTTTCCTCTTATTCGCACCTTTAGACTAGAGATAGAACAATGTAGAATGGATGATGAAACAAGGAGGAAAGAATGGATATATATACATGCTTGAAAGAGGACGCACCTCTTCACTATCTCCAAGTTGGCCTTCACAAGTAATATAATATTTACTAATTAAGAAGTCGGCCACCAATCAAGTGAAGTCTTCTTCATAAATAATCGCGCCTAGAGGAGAGAGAGGTCGGCCTCAAAATAGGTAACTCTTCACTAATAAAATCGTGCCTTTAGATGTTTGTAAATTAAATAGCCTCATTTACTATTATTTAATTTATCAAGTAAGGAACAATCGATAGGCTGGAAGAATACGACTGAAGCTGTAATATAAACATCAACAATTTCAAAATTCGTTATTCATTCAATGGAATTTGTTATGCCTATCTTGCTTTTAAATGCCTATGTCTTTTTATGTGTGTTGAGGAAGATAAAATTGCTCAGGAGGGTTTGCAACTTTTGTATTGTGGGTTTGCTCAAAGTAAAACAATTGTGGCTGTGTACCAATCCCTTGATTCAATTTACCAATGCATCTGTGTCTTTGTGTTTTAAGCCTATTCAATCTGTATGTGTACTTTGTATTGTTCAGTCTCTGCTTTTAGTTGAACAACGCAAACATGTAGTTTTTGTTTTATAGGGAGCTTCCCCTTTTAATTTGAAGAGTAGTTCTACTGCACATTTGTTTCATCTTGTGTTGCACTAAAAGGTACAAATTAAAACACTGACAAACATTATCACCCTACTTTCATGAGAAGATTTGAGAATGAACAACCCTTTCACTATATAGTAAACCTTTTTCATTGTCAAGGTGATATACAACTAAACTCAATTCTAATTGGTTTGTCATTGTTGCTTTGTTGACCTTAACTAGAACATCATAATCGACACTTGCTTTTGAGGTATTTAATACATCATCAGTGACATTATGCTTCCACCGCACTATGGAGCTATGATTCTTTTTCTGAATTCTTTTGGCATTACCATTTGGAAGCTTTTCTTGGTTCTTTTAGAATGGTGTGATCCAACCTCCCCTAGATGACATCTTCTCCATCTACAACAATGTCCACTTTCAAGTCTTGCATTGCTCGCAATGTCCATAGCATTCATCTTTCTAAGCTCTATATGCTTGCCATGTGCAGCGCTCTCATACTACATGTTAAAATCTTCCCAGCAATAGCATAACAAATAATGCAAGTTGCACTATGCCCAAAAAGCAACATACATCTATGAATCAAAAAACGGTCACACCCATCTTCAAGACAGGTCACCTCCTTAGCCAATTCCAGTGTTTTCTACAATAGCAAATAACAAAGAAAATAGAAGCGTTGCCCCATAATGACGTATTGTATCTATTTATACTTATAAGCTCCATCCTAAACCAGCATTTGGCCTGCATAATTAGGTCCCATAATAATAATAAACCCACACACGATAACATGCATTCCGCCTATCACTGTGCATAGCATCACACCTACAACAAGCAAAATGCCTTATGTAACATTTCTACAAGGCACATAACATTTTAGTAAGTTGAGTACATCATGCACAACTCTAGTATGCACTATCTTTTTAAACAACTCTTATTTTAAGAAAATCTATTTATACCTGAACGACAAAAAGAATGGTGGAGATATAAGCAAAATTTTGAATCCAAAGGAAAGCTAACTATCCACATCTATAATCTAGTTGTTACAATAAATATACTTACAATTGTACATGGTAGTACACAAGTGGTGCAGTAATTAAAAACATGAGCCAATGCCATGTCAGCAGGAAGAGCAAACAAAGGCCGCCTTGAATAACAAACTCTGGTATTATAAGCCAATTTATTCGGGATGACGAGTCATACGGATTAATGTAGTCAAATTCCAAGTCTGATAAACATATAAGCTGCAACATCACCAAAGAATGATATGGCATGTTAGAGTGATTGTGCAGTTCATTTACCTATGTATATGGTCTAGAATACTAAAAAACAGTGAGCTTTGGAAATATAACAATTAAAATTAAACCCAAATTATTCATCACCAAAAGGTACAATGGAAATGTATATGCTAATCAGCTCAGACACAAAAAATTATTACTTGTAATACAAGCTGCTTTTTAAAAATTTTACCATATGAAATGTTATTTGTTGAAAAGATAAATTTTATATTGCAAAATAGAATAAATGCAGATATATTTTATTTCCAAACGCATCAAAAAAAAAGGGATTTTCTCCCTCTCAAACATAAAACAATAACTTTCATTCGGAAGAAATGTATCTTATATTACACAAAAACACCATGATAACCATATCAGCTAAACAATAGAGTCACAAGGAAAAATCTCACCCTAATGTCTTAAAAAAGCTAACATCTGTTCTTTTCCCCAAAAGACAACCTAAATCTCTATGAAAACAGGCAACTTTGGCTTTAACACCCATGGCCAAATCCTGCTTGAAAATTATCAACTCTCCTAAGCTGAGGAGGAATTGCCCTAATGAGAGATAGCCTTGAACCTTTTCTTCCAAATGAAATAAAAGGAAAACTATTGTATTGTATGCCATACTATTTTGCAAGTATTTCCAGTCATCCTTGTATCCCCTAAACAAAGATCTCACCATGAAAAAAGAACATAACTAATTAATTGAACTGGTCCTATAAGAACATAACTAATTAATTGAACTGGTCCTATAATCATGCCCAAATGTGCTCACACATGTAAAACTTCAAAAAGCATGCACATCTAACCCCCCTCCTGTTGGTGTAGGTTTTATCATCCACCGAACACACAGAATAAAATGTCCAAAGACACTCTATCCTCTCTTGAAAAATCACCGCATATGCTAAGATTGCAAGAAGATCATATGGCGATTCCAAGGTTTCTTTTGTCAGGTCTTGACGTGTGGATAAGCTCAATGGGCGTTGTGATTTGCTGGTAATACACAAGGGGACTTACGTTAAAGAAATTTTCACAAGTTCAGGACTTAGGCGGATTTATCATTAAAGGCTCTCTTCAATTAGGACTTCAATTTTGATCTCAAAAAAAATAGCAAAAAGATAAGGGTTTAGAGGATCTATCCTACGCCTAAGAATTTAAGAGACAGTAAGGATCTGGTGAAAGGAATAACCGCACTTTGTTTCGCCTCCCTAGAACAACTTACGCAAAGTGGGTGCAATCTTCAAGGGGTGTGATAATGATTTTCAAGCCTCGAATGAGACTAAAGTTAAGCTTCCACAATTATAAGCTCAGGCTAACTTTACGCATCGAATGCAAATCATCCATTCAAAGAAAGTATGAGCAATACTTCACCATTGAATCTATACGATCAATCTCTCATTCACTTAACCACTATTCAAAAGCAAATTCTACTTAACTTAATTCTAACTCTAATCTATGGTAGAAGAAGATATGCAACCTTGCTTACTACTTGACAATAAAAGTTATTCAAAGCAAATCATGCATAAGAGCTTTTATTATCGGAAATAGTCTCAATGCAACAATTTCATATACTGTCTCCACACTTTACAAATGAGGGGTGAGCTCAATTTATAGGCTCCCCAATTACAATTCAATGGCCAAGATTGATTTAGGATCAACGGTCGAGATTACAAAATAAAACCCTAATTAGGGTTTGTCACAACCAACTCTTTCTCGACCAATGAGAAAATTACATTTGAGGACACTTGTCCTTTTTGCTAAATATAAATCAACAATAAAATAGAAAGTTGTTGCATGTTGATTCAAAACAATTTGATTGGTTGGAAGATGACGAGGCACCACCTCAGCGTGCTGGATGCCTTCCTTGGTTGCTTCATTTTTCTTCCACGTGCTTGCCTTAGAATTTTTTCCTTGCTGATGACTCTGTCCTTTGTGCTTGTTCCTTCCTAGCTTAGATCTTGGAGCTCCTTTTGAGACTTTGATTTCTTCTTCTTGCCTGTACTGGAATCTTTGAGGTCTGGAAGTCTCCCCTTGGAGCAGGTGTCTGGACTTGAAGTTGGTTGCTTTGAACTTCCTCCTGCTTGAACTGGGTTGATGTTATTCCTTTGGATTTCCTCTCTAAATTCTCCAATTTGTGTCGAGAAATTGTCTAAGTATGGAAATCTTTTTGGAGCCCTCTTCTTGTCACCATCTGATTCTGATTGGAAGCTTATCTTTAATTCTTCAGGAGATGAAATCCCTCAAGAAGTTGCCCTGATTGCTTCAACACGTCTGGGATTGTAGATGAAATCCCCCCAAGATGTCTGAATATTCTTTCAAGTGTCTTGAATTTGGAAAAGAATGCCTCTGTGCTTTTGCCACAATGGAGGAAATTGGAATTTCCTCTGTGAAGTATTTCCCAGACTTAGCCAAATTTTGGCTATTTTGTAACACCTTCATGTGGACCATTCAACATTTAGCCAAGGTTTTGGCCATCTCCATGCTCGAACGAACTTTGCCTGTGGATTTGCCTTCAATTCTGAATTTGGCTTGTGCTAAGGATTTTATTCATTTCTTCTTTATTTTTCCTCTTTATTCCTTTGTTTTCTTTCCAACACAGCCAATTTTCTGAATTTTAGCCAATTTTCTCATCCTCTCCTTTGGAAAACTTTACTTGTGTCTTGACATATTTATTTGCTGCAATCTTAGACATTTTTATTCAATCAAAGTCGGACTTCATAATGTTCAAGACATTTTCTTCAATAGGCCTAGGTCAAACTTTACTTCGCCTTGGACATGCCTTGCTTGAGGAAAGTCGGACTTCATAAAGGTTTGGACATGCTATGCTTGGGAAAAGTCGGACTTTCACTTGTCTTTGCCATTTTCATCTCCCCTCTAGGCACTTCATGACTTAGAAATTTTCCATCATGCTTGAGGGCGGATTTTGGACTGTCTTGGACACTTCTCCAGGTGGACTTTGCACTTGTCTTGGACATCCATCCTTGGGAAGACTTTGCTTCATGCTGGACATCTTCACCTTGGGCGGACTTGAAGCTTGCCTTTCCATCCACTATTTCGTCCAAGGCATTTTATATTTCTAAGTATTGGAAATAAATTATTAAAATGTCAAAATATTTAATTTATTTCCAACCCGTTCGTTGTAGACCCATGGCTACTTTGATTTTCTCTCCATTTTCTTTGGCTAAAAGTTTATTTTCCAATTTTATTCCAAATTTCGTCTAGCCAAGTTAAAATTTTAGCCATCTCGTCAATAAATGTTATGCCAGATCCTCATTTTCTCCTACCGTGGCGGACTTCAAATTGTGCCGGGCACATTTTGAAATGCCAAAATCATTTTTTTCTTCTTTGGACGAATTTCTCTAGGCAAAGTTTGTGTTTGGATATCTCCCTTAGGAAAAATTCCATGATACGTAGACAAATTCTTATCCCCTCTAGCCAAGGGAGGACTTTCTTGCCTATTTTCCATGTACATTTTCCTCTGTATACTTGGCCAACTTCATCAGTTTTTCTCTAGGCATCCAGACTTAGGCGAATTTTTATTCTTCCTTCTCTTCTCATGCTAGGCGGACTTCACACTTCCTTTGCCATGGCCTAGGCGGACTTCCTCAAGTCCTTTCCATCTTCCATCAAGGCATGGCGGACTTTCTCAAGCATTTTCCTTTCACACTTTAAAACATTAAGATACTTAGCCAAAATTTCAATTTCGCCCTTTTTTAGGCCTCCATACTTAGACAAATTTCGGATTTTCCCTTCAAGGCATCAAACACTTAGCAAAAATTTCAATGTTTTCCCTTTCTTATGCCTAGGCGGACTTCCCAAGTGTTTTGCCAAGTGAAGGGCGGACTTTCCAAGGTCTTTGCCATCTTCCATCAAGGCTGGGCGGACTTCAAACTTGTCTTGCCAAAGCTGGGCGGAGTTTGAAGAGTCTTTGCCAAGTCCCTTATTTTAAGGGCCGACCTCATAATTTCCTTGCCATCCCTCTTCATTGCTGGGCGGACTTTGAAAGGTGCTTTCCATTCTTCTTCAAGGCTTGGCAGAGTTTGAAGAAGGCTTGCCATTCTTCTCTTAGACATGGCGGACTTCAAGCAAGGCTTGCCATTCTTTGCTACATCCCACATTTTAAGGGCCAACTTCCTTCATGGCTGAACATGCTCTCTTGAGGGCGAATTTTCCAGACTTAGACAGAATTTCACCATGAATTTTATGCTCTTTTGGTTGATTTTTTATATTTTTCGCTCAGATCTGACTGATTTTTGACTGATTTTCCAGATTTTCTCATGCTTTTCAGTTGATTTTCTCAGATTTTTTTTGCTTGCTTTTCCAGATTTTTCACTTGATTTTTCGATTTTATCTTTGATTTTTCAATGATTTTTCAATTTTTAGGCTTATTTTTGGATCTAAAGATGGAAAGTTGACTCGTTGACCAGGGTTGACTTTCTAAAAATAGAAAAAGCAAAATTCCTAAAAAGTAGGGAACCCCGTTTGGTCCAAAAATGCCAAAAATGGAAAAACGCAAAAGCAAAAAAGCAGATTCCCTAAAAAGTAGGAAGTGTCAGAATTGGCCCAAAGCACAGGCGATCCTCGTCTCACGGACCTTCTGAACACTTCTGTGATGTTTAGGCACTGATTCAGGCATGGATTCTCAACTTGGCTCGGATGATTCTCAAAAGACTGACTTGAAACTCTCAAAATGATGACCTCATTGTAAAAAGACAAGTGATAAGCAGTTGCGACGCCAAGGCAAAAAAAAGCAAAAACAGGGGGTCCCCATTTGCAATGGGGCGATGTGTGAAAAGGTCACAACACCTCCCCCACACAGCAAGTGTAAGTAACTCAGTGGGTACTTGGACATATTAGTTATCATCAAGTAACTTGATTATGCATAAGCTCTGTCATGACATATTAATCAAGTATTATAATGGTTATGAAAATGCAGTGACATGTCACCTCAGACTCATATTTCTTGTCACATAATCATCCTGTTGCAATCCATAGTTGTTAGCTGCATACATATCTAATTGTTCATTGCTGTTATATGTTCATAAGTGTTTCTGCCGTAATACTGCTTAGTATACTTTCCAAATAAGATCTCAAGCTAAATGCATGTTATCATCAGTGAACCTGAATAGCACTATATAGGGAAAATAAAATCACTGTTTGTAAACAGTACTTACAAGGGTCAAGGAAGCAATATATAGTACATACCAAACAATAAACAACCAAGAATATAACAAGGGATGGAACAAGGTACATCAAATTGTAGACAAGAAGGCAATCGACAGATATCAATATTAGCAGAATCCCTCTCTCAAAAGTAGAAATTGATTTGTTGTCAGCATTGAGTGGATAGTTAGAAACTTAGAAGTATCACAAGTTGAACCAGAAGTTGGGGAAGAAGTCACATCAGCTGCCAATCTGTGGTAGTGAGAAACATTCCCTTGGACCAATCAGTCCGCAAAAGAAAAAAACATAGAACCCAGTAACAAACTGTTAAATAGAAAAAGAATGGAGTTAATCAAAGATCATTTCTAAACCAGCCAGGTTTGATGGTGCACCTAAACAATGAACACTGCTAGATTTATATCAATTCTACAATGTTCCCACAAGCTTATCCCAACTGAAAATCACTGAAAAAGCTCCATACTCAGATGGAATCCAAACAACATGTTTAAAGCTATCTGCAGATCAATATAAGTCCCATTGAATCTCATTTCAAAAGCCCAATGCCATATTTATGCATACATAGGGTCCCTAAAACTATGCAGAATAATTAAAGTCATTACACTACAGTCGGAATGAAAATCGCATCGCTCTCTGATCTGGGCAATTATTTTGTACTCCTGTCATATTTGACAATTTGGCTGCGAAGGAATTTGTCATTTTTCAGCATTTGACATGTTCAGCTGAGGTGGAACATGTTAATTTTGGCATGCGACAGGTTCAGCCGTGGGGAATGCATGGATTTCAATTGGTAGAAGTTTTGTCCCAGGTGTAATCTGCCACTTTCCAACAAGTGAGCCTGACACCTCCAGCAGCCTACAGTTTTATACATAGCCAAATATGCCGCTTTCCTCTTTTATCAAGACTGTCAAGTTCAAGGTGGTCCCTACTGTCACATCCCGTTTAGTTAACCTACCTTAATCACTGGATTGTTGTATTAATTATAATCAATTAGGAAAGACAATTTGATTATCTTAAAGATTGTTGAAGCATAAATAAGAATGATTATACTGACAACTAACGGTGCAAGTGTGACAGGAATCAGTGACACTCTCTCAGGTCGGAGAGAAAGTATCATCAAGGAGAAGGTTTTAGCCAATGGTGGTGACTAGTCATGATAGAATCACACACACATGCACTTAGATTCATGTAGTTAGGTTGCATAAGTGCGTGAATAAGATTAGTGAATATATGTGTTATTTACCTGTATATAGTTGCATAAGAATAAAATCTAGACTAATTAGATAAACTGAAGGGCTTGTGTCAACATCATATCTTGGGCCAAGTCTGGCACAAGTGTGTTGCTGGTTGCTATGTAGTTGTATTCAACATTCCGTCAAAATGAACCCAAACCAAATGGGAATTGGCATGAGAATTCAAAATAACTTTTTATTTTATTTCATTATTATTAAAATAAGAAATAAATTAATATTATTAAAATATCATTATATTTTAATATTAACATTATTATAATAAAAAGAAAATTCATAACATTATTAAATAATGTTCTATTTCAATAAAGCCTTTTGAATACTCTTGTTAAAAAAAAAATTAAAAGGGATAAAATGGCATTAATATTAATGTCATTATTTAATAGCATATTTTGATATTAAATTTGCCTTTAAAGCTTCCATAATCTGATTGAACTTTGTTGAAAGGAAAAGCTACGAATATCCTAAGGAGGATATGTTAATGTTATAAAAAGCCTTAATTTAAGGCAGCTGGCTGCTTGAAAAAAGGGAAAAAGAGGTCAGTTGTTGAGTTTCTTTGAAAGCTTCTCCCCACGTAGCTAAAAGGGAAGGCATGCTTGGTAATAAAAGAAAAAAGGAAAACATCATTATTATTATGAATTATCTATGGAGGAGAACAGCAAAAGGAAGGAGGAAGGGGGCTGTGTGTGGTTAGAAAGAAGTAAAATCTCTGCACATTTTTTTTACAGGTATGTGATTCTGGTTTAAACCTTCAATTTGCTTGGGTAAAATGTTCTCTGTGAGAGAAGGCCAAGAAATTAGTTGCAACTAGAAATAATAATAATAAATTTTTATGTGCTCTCAATCCTGCAAGGTTGGTTACTCTCAATTCTTGTAATGTCCACTTCTCAGTAGTCACCTGGTATTATTTTTGCCTTTATTTATTCCCAAAGGCAAAAAGGAGAAATAAAGGAATAAAATATTAAATTAATTATTTATAAAGTTATCTCAAAAATATAATATCATAAGGTGACTTTATATTTAATTAATTTAATAATAAAGTGACTAAAAATAAAATAATATCAAAAAGTCACTAAAGAGAATAAAATAATATTTTATTCTAGAAGCTTCTTGGAGGTGATTGTAAATTCTTTATAAGGAGCTTGTTGGAGACTAATGGAAATATTTTGAGTTTGCATATTCACATATCTACATTGGTGAGCTTGAATGCTTAGCAATTCCCTGAGGGTTTGAAGACTCTAAGGTACCAGTTTCGGTTGTGCAATATCAACCCAAACTGGACTAGAGTGGAGGATAATTTCAGTCTTTCACAGTGAGCAAATTTTGTGGCCAAGGGCCAAATTTGGTAAAATCGATTTGGAGAACATTGAAGATCAATTTTCAGAATATTGTGACTTTGCTTGGGATGATTTGGATTAAAGATTTTGCAAGTTAGAAGACAATAATTGTGGAGTTTATTTGCTGCTGTCATTGGGGTCAATCTGCACACTTGTACTCAGATTTATGCTCATAGTGGTCACATAAGGCAGCGATTTCTTTTGGGTATTGGAGTGCTTCATTTTGGAGGCCATGGCAATGATGTTAGGTGGTATTTGGGGCAGCTTGTTGGCTGCTACGATTTTATTTTGAGGCTGCATGGTCAGAACAGGGGTGGCTCTTCTAGAGGGTCGATTCATCATTGTGGAAGCATTCTTAATTGCTGCTAAGGTTGTCACTTCATCATCAACTCCCACAGCATATATTTCCAGGTTCTCTCATCATATTTTGTACATTTGCATTGCTACTTCTTATTGCATAGGTCGCTGTCATATAAGGCATTGTAGTTGCTTTTCAGTTGGAGTTGATGCAAGCCAAGAGTCTTGGCATATCACCGAAATCAGATTGTTATTAGCATATGCATTTTATGTAAGGAGAAGGAGTTTCATATCAAATAGTTGCCTCAATGTCTTGGCTGTAGATAATGCATGACAAGTGTATGTGAAAATGTTATTCAGCTGTAATGGTAGATTAGCATAAATTTTAGTCATCTTTATGCATTTGAAAATACAAAAATATCTTGCATTTCATTTCTTTATCATTGGTACTTCAATTCGCATTATTGGAAGCATTCAAAATACATCTTTGTCATCGCACAAACCAAAACAAACAAACTGAAAACCATTTCCAGCAAGTCAGAAGGTTGCAAGACAAGTGTGTGACAAAATACCTAAGGCGAGAAATCAGAGGTTTTCAATCAGATTTGGCTAAGTACTTTACAATTCCATTTTATACTAAATTTTATACGCTGATTGATACTGGTTTAAACCAATCAAACAGGTTTATGATTACAGTTTAAGTATTTTAAAATCATCCTTTATTGATTGGAATCAGCTCATAGCTGCACAAAAATGGAATAAATAAACTGTTATGAAAAGTTGCTTAAAATAAGCTGATAAACTGAATAAAACACTAGCTAAGAGGAGGCTTTGTAAAAGCTGTTGAAAACTGAGTGACCATTAAAACAAAATATTGTTACAGCTGAACCATGTTTTGTTACTGAAATTTTTCTATAAAAGATTTAAGAAATATTGGTTAAGGGTTGCATATGCCTGCTGTAATATTTTACAACAGCCATGGGAAAGCTGATGAAATTATGCGCTTTTTGCATGACTGTTGTAGTAATATACAGCAACCATAGGGAACTCATCACCAGCAATATGTTGTGATTTATGTTGTTCATAACCAGCTTTAAAGTCCTAAAGTATAAGTTGTTCAATTACCAGCATATTGACTTGCAGAATAAGCAATTCAACACCAGCATTGTGAAGTTCATTTTAGCATTATAATGTTGTGGATATGTAGTTCACTTCTAGCACCTTGCCCTAAACCTGTGCAATCATCTACAGCTTTTATTCTATGAACTCTTATGACCAGCAATCTTGTGCAAGTCTTGGATAGCAAAGCTCTCAATTCACAATTGACACTTGCAGCTGAATGGGTGCAGCTATTGCTATCAGTAAATGTGTAGGTAGTGTGAATGGTAAAAAAACATTTTGTCTATTAAACGATAAAAGATTACAATATGTAGAAAATACAAGCAACTGTAGTCATTAAAGAAATGACCAACTTCTACCTACCTATTATTGTAGACAGAAATAAAGAAAACTAAACTAACTTAATACATTATAACATTGACCATTAACAATAAAGAAGTATTATTCTAACACCCTCCCTTAATGGTCAATCAGTCAACAATACCAAGTTGCCCCCTGAATTTAACAAACTTATCCGGGCTCAAAGACTTGGTGAGAATATCTACAGTCTGATCCGCTGTTGGAACATATTGCAGCTGAACTGATCTGTCTTCTACTAGTTTGCGGATGTAGTGACAATGGAGCTCGACATGCTTGGTATGTTCATGGAAGACTGGATTTTTGGCCAATTTGAGCACCCCTTGATTATCAGTGTACAAGGGAGAAGGTCCTACTTGTGACATGTGCATGTCAGAAAACATCCTACAGAGCCAAACTGCATCACATGTTGCCTTAACAGTTTCTCGATATTCTGCTTCAGTCGAGGAAAGAGCCACTGCCTGCTGCTTCTTGCTGGTCCATGTTACAACACCTGTACCCAAACTGAATACATACCCAAAAGCGGATTTTCTGTCATCCACTGAACCTGCCCAATCGAAGTCTATATAACCAATCAACTTTGGATCCTTGCATCTGCCATACAGAATGCCATAATCTGAAGTGCCCTTAACATATCTCAGCACTTTCTTCGCTGCAATCCAATGATCAGCTTTTGGAGCTATCATGAAGCAAGAAATGTAGCTCACGGCAAAACTAATGTCAGGTCTAGTGGCAATGAGGTAGATGAGACTGCCCACTAGTTTCCTGAATGTCGTTTCATCAGCCGAAGGTGAATCAAAGTTGGCTAACAACTTCAGCCCCTTCTCCATAGGTGTGGAGGTAGGTTTGCAATCCTGCATCCGAAATTTGTCAAACAAACTTCGAGCATATTTAGACTGAGAGATAAAAATACTATCAGTTGTCTGCCAAACCTCAATACCCAAATAGTAATGGAGAAGCCCCAAATCTGTCATGTCAAAAGCCTGACACAAATCCTGTTTGATTGTTGCAATCAAATGTGTTGAACTGCCAGTAATGATCAAGTCATCAACATAGATAACAAGAAACAAAATATCATCACCAAAGTGCTTGACATACAGATTACTGTCAAAAGGGTTGCGCTGAAAATCATGATCAACCAAGTACTAATCAATCTTGATGTACCATGCACAAGGACCCTGTTTCAGCCATAGAGTGCTTTCACGAGCCTACATACCTAATGCTCTTTGCCAGCAACCTTGAAACCAAGAAGTTGCGTCATGTAGACTTCTTCCTGCAACTCATCGTTGAGAAAGGCACTCTTGACATCCATCTAATGAATTGTCCATCCAAATTGGGTTGCAATAGCGAGAAGAAGACGAATTGTGCTCATCTTGGCAGTAGGAGCAAAAGTCTCCTTGTAGTCAATGCCCTCCCACTGTGTGAATCCTCGAGCAACCAACCTTGCCTTGTATTTATCCAGAGAACCATCTACATGATATTTGACCTTGTAGACCCATTTGCAACTGATAGGTTTCTTCCCAGGAGGAAGATCAGAAAGAACCCAAGTGTGATTCTTCAGAAGACAATGGTATTCTATCTCCATACCATTTTCCCACTCTAGAATTCCTTTAGCCTCTGAATATGTTTGAGGCTCATAGATGCTATGGATGTTGGCCATAAGAGAAAAATTGACTGTGTTTTGCTGCTTGCTCTTTTGACGAGTTGATCTGCCCTCAATGAGTTCATCATCATGAAGATCTCTGATAGTCTTGAGCCACCAATTAGGCCGACGAGTAGAAGTACCAACATCTGGAATAGGAAAAACAACATCTCCTGGGAGTTATGGAACAAAGTCATCTAGATGTGAACCCTGAGGAAAATCAGGTGGTGGTAGATCATGACTGGTAGATTCCTCATCTTCAGAGTCAAAATGCTCTGAAGCCCTCCCATCAGAGGAACCAAGAGGAAGACGAACACCTTCATCAGAAATTTGCATAGGCTGATCCTCAGGACTGGTAGTAGGAAGAAATGGGCCAGTAGTCTCATCAATCACAACATCACGACTGAATATGAGACGATCTGTCTCCACATCAATCAACCTATATGCCTTGTGATTGTCACTGTAACCAGTAAACATAAATTGTTGGCTCTTGGAGTCCAACTTGGCACGCTTGGCGTCTGGAATCCATACATGAGTTGTAGAACCAAAGACTTTTAGATGGCCCACCTTAGGCTTACGTCCTGACCAGGCTTCTTCTGGAGTCATCTTCTTAACAACCTGTGTAGGTGACCGATTCAGAAGGTAGATTGCAATATAAACTGCTTCAGCCCAGTATTTCTTAGGGACATTTCTATACTCCATCATAGAACGAGCCATTTCAGTAATGGTGTGATTCCTATGTTCAATGACACCATTCTGCTGAGGGGTGTATTGTGTGGTGAGTTGACGTTTAATGCCGTGTGTAGCACAAAAAGTAGAGAAGTCAGCTAAACAAAACTCCCCCCCATTATCTGACCTTAGAGTATGTTGGCGTCAAATCTAACAACTCTGGAGTGCAGGTTTGTACGGACAGCTATGTACACTACGCAATGAGTGCTCTTCAAATTAGGAGGGGAAGCTCCCTCGTTGTGCTGGAATGCATGGAAAAGAAAAGTAATCTAAGTCCTATCTTTTTGTTCTCAGCTGGAAGAGGCACAAGGTTAAGAAAACCAAGAACGTTGCAGCTAAGGATTTTCTGGTTTCGCAGATCATTAACTACAACTAAGCTAACTACTTTAAATCTATCCAGTTTCCTCAAGAAAACAGAGCATGAGGAAATGGAGCAGGTTTGATTATCGGACAATAAACGAGTTTAGATTCTCTACTTGAAGGCAAGGTGGCGCAACTATCATCTCAATCTAAACAAGCTTATTGGGCACAAAACAGATTTAAGAATTTACCATGACAATCTTATGAAACCCTATGTGGCATAACACTTGATCAAAATGGTAAAGACTTCACAAAACAGCTTTATCACCACAATCTCACGAAACCCTATGTGGCATAACCCTTGATTATAATGATAAAGATTCACAAAACAGATTTATCACCGTAATTTCTCGAAACCCTGTGTGGCATAACGATTGATCACAATGGTAAATATACATAAAACAGATTTATCATCTCAATCTCTTGAAACCCTATGTGGCATAACAATTGACCTCAATGGTAAATATGCACAAAACAGATTAATCTAAACTATGGGAAGATTTACCATGACAATCTTATGAAACCCTATGTGGCATAACACTTGATCAGCATAGTAAAGACTTCACAAAACGGTTTTATCATCACAATCTCACGAAACCCTATGTGGCATAACACTTGATTGAAATGATAAAAGATTCACAAGACAGAAAGAATCCACCATTACAATTGCATGAAACCCTATGTGGCATAACACTTAATCGTAATAGCGAATACACATGAACAAATACCAAAAGAGCAATATTGAGGGCAAGGTAGGCGCAGCATATATTTCTCTCCCAAGCAAAAGTTATTTACAAATGAGCATAAGCTCTTATTTATATACATCAAGGTGTAGGGAACCCTAAAATCACCTTGTGTCATCTACAGTTATTGCAATGCATGCAAATCATGCGCCAAACCCTAATTAAGTAAACTATACAGTCAACTGGGCAACTACCCGGTTTAAGCTGAAACATCTAATCTAAAATGGACTAAATGCGAGCATGCACGTCCTTATTGAAAGCAAGTTAAGCTGGAAGACTACCATCAGTTAGCGTAAAACCCTAAATGAAACTCCAAGTAAACAAGGTGAATCTCAGAATAGATATGCATGAGGTGAGACAGCCAGTTAACTTGAAAGGGTAGCGCCAAGTTAACTCCTGTGTATAATGTCTATCCTGAGAGGTGGAAACTGAAGTCTACTGGTTGTGATCTCGAGCAACCAATCCCTCAACGAGGCTGTCAACTGCATCAGCATCTGAATGTCAGCAACTTGAGCAATCTTTGCAATCTTTGCACACTCAACCAGCATTTCACTGACTGGCAACTTTGGCGGCTCCGTAACTGAAGTGTTAGCCAACATCTCTTCTGCAGCTTGATACAAATCGGTCTCAGCTTTTCTGATGAAGTCATGAATTAAAACCGATTTGGTCTTGAATTCAATCTGTGTGTATTGTACTCTGAAAAACTCGCCTGTTGACTGTGAACACGGCTATATTCTGACAACTTTTCTGGAAAGCTAAAAATACCTGCTGAGGGTAAAAATAGCCTATCGAAGCGCAATTTTCAGCGAAAAATCTGAGATATGGGTTTTGTCCAGAAAAGATTCTAAGACAACCCAGAACGTCAGAAATGCGAAAATATGACTTCTACTCGACCATGCAAAGACTTTTCAGTTGAGAAATTTAGAAACTCAAGAACGAATGTTCTGAAGTTAAAAATTCCTGAAAAATCAAACGCACGATTTTAATTCGAGGAAGCTATATGAAAATGATCCAGATGTTGAGACTTGTCGAATTTGCCAATTTCAGGAACATGCGAATTGAAAACTGAGAGAAATCTGAGAACCAAGGAGGAAAAAGACGTTTTTTGTATGTCTTCTTCTGTGAAAATCGCTCAAGATTTCTTTGAATTGCTGAGAACTGTGAACTTTAACCTGCAAAAGAATGTGATTGGAGAAATCGCCTTTGCAAATAGATGAGAAATCTGCCTTTGTTTGAGAAATACGAATCTCCCTTGAAAATACGCCTTGTGAATGAAGAAAAAAACGAATTTTGCTTGCTTCAAAATTATGAATTTCCTTTGACAAAATTTGCCTTTGAGAATTACGATTTTCCCTTTGAAGAAAATATGAATCTCCTTGAAAAATACGAATTCTCTTGAAAATATGAATGATAAATGAAGAAGGCGCCATGCTTAAAGAAGATGAAATTCGCATTAATCTGACAACTGCAAGAATTCAAAACCCTGACAATAATAGAAGTCCTCTGATTGGTTGCCCTTCAGTTGCACTGCCACTGACTGGAAGCTCAAATAATAATAAAATATTTATTATCATGCAATTAGCAAGGGTGCTAAAAATAGAAAATTGCTATTTATAAATAAGCAAATTTGGAACTTCAGTTGACAACCCAGGTGAAGCTCTGAGATTCATCGTGAGACTTCAACGATTCCGAAAAGTCATCTTTTGAGCACATAGGCATCCATTTGCTCAAGATACTTTATTTTTTACTAACTCCCTATTTTATAGCTGACAGCACTGTCACGACTGGCCAACTTCGACACTGATTTCCGGATGACCGGATGATGCTGAGACTGTTCTGAAGAATTCATCGGGAAAGCCTACTGAACAAGGAAGAAATGTCTGTAGGAGACATAACGCAAAATCCATCGTTTAACCCTTGAAGATTAGGCGCTGATTAAATTGCTTATGGGTTCCAGACTTGGCCATTTTCCTAAACTGCCATCGACACTTCAAAGCGGTACGCCGGCGGTGAATGGTGAACCCTGGCGATATGAGACGAAGCTCACTATTGGAGATGATACGCATCCAAGCGGTATGCATGACGAGTGAAAGGCATGTTAAAAGGGCCTCAAAAGTAAAAGCGCCCCTGGCTCATGGTTGCATTTGTCATTTTAAAAGTGAACGCTCATCCAAGTACCCTACTTTAAACCGTTGATAACTAGAGCTGGGATGACCCGATTCGGGCACTATCTGTTTTAACGGATAGCCAGAAGGGCCTACAAGAGAAGTCACTGGAGGTGACGAGGCAAGAAAACTGCTTCTAAGACCTCAAAAACTCCAGTGCGTATTTTATTTATGTTTACCGCTTCCAGACTTAGCCATTTTCCGAACATCTTCACTTTGCAATATTACACTAAAGACCTCGCACGCACGAGCGACTGCCAAATGCTGAAGGCTGACGGCTATGCTCGTTGGAAAGATAAATTGATTACGCTCAATAGTCGTGAAGACTTCGAACGTGAACGGGCTCGTCTGACCAGCCTAAAGGCTGGGCGCCTTAAGACTATGAAAATACACTGAAAACCATTTGTTGGTTCGCCCGTAAAATTACGTGCTTGGTAGAATCTCTTACGACCACCGAACGTCGGATCGACAAGCTGAATGATGCGTCGCGGAGTTGGACTAGAATACTACGATGTTGTGAAGACTCTGTCTACGAATTCTGACATCTGGAGGGTCCTTTAAGCCAACGCCCCTGGCCTGTACTGCACTGGGCATAAACGAGAAGCTCAGAAACATGAAAACTCCATTTTAAGCTGATCTTTGGATGCCTGCCGCCTGAACTCTGAGAGTCGGATGACTGCGCTTGATATCTCGTCGGATAAGCAGACCAGTTGTGAACAAATTGACTGCATCTGGCAACGAAACTGTCGAGATTTACCCCTGCTTCAAGATGGGTGCCCTCAGGCTAGAGGCGCTTTTGCCTGAAAAGAGCAAAATTCTCATCTCCTAAAATTTAGGGATTTTAACTTCTGTCGTTGATAACCGGAGCTGTGAGTCTCGGAATGCTTCGCTGAATAGCTCGACGGATAGCCAGCTGATTCTGAAGAGATTGACTAGATGCTTGAGCATTTTCAGCAAGATCTTGACCTTCAACAAGTTGGGCGCCCCTGGGCTATACTTGCACTTTCTAACTTTTCCTTTGAAAAATCTTCATAAATTGATCACTGAAAACTCTGTTTCGATCATTGAAATGACCGTGTGCAATGTGAAACGCCATCATGAGGTGCTCTTCCATCGTGAAAAGCTTCATTCTGAGTCTCTGCTTCAGGTTCTGTTCAATAAAACTGACTTTGACTGACCAACTATTGACAAAAACTCCATGCTTGATATTGCCCAAAACTGTATTTTACAACATTTTAACAAGGTTTAGACTTTTAAATGCAAAATGCCTTGATGAAGCAAAAAATTTGGTTTGGTTACAACAGAGTAACAATCTGAGAACCTAATTCTTTCTCAACTAAGGCCTTATACCGCTGAAACGTACTAAACACATCTGATTTATGTTTCAAAAAATACACCCACATTTTTCTACTGAAATCATCAACAAATAATAAAAAGTACCTGGACCCGGTAACAGATGGAGTGTTCATTGGTCCACATACATCAACGTGAACCAATTAAAGTACCTTGGAGGCTCGCCAAGAATCACCATCCGAGAACGGTGTCCGATGCTGCTTCCCAGCTTGACAAGCTCCACAAACTCCATGATTTTGAGTTTGGATCTCAGGTAGACCAGCAATCAAACCCTCCCGAGACAATTGAGAGAGAGTGCACATTCAAGTGCCCATAACGCTAATGCCAAAGTTTGCTAATGGAAGTACTCCTGGCTACCAGAGCGTGCTCCTGAGAATCACCAGAATCAGCAAGTCTATACAGACCATGATCCTCAACTCCCATAGCGATTGGAGTACGAGTCTCCCTATCAACAATGTTGTAGGTGGACGAACTGAAAACAACATCCAACTGGGGAGAATGCCTCATGATCTAGCTGACGAAGAGAAGATTATGTTCCATGCCTGAAACATAGTAGACATCGAGAAATAGTAAATTTCTCCCTATAGAGTGAATCTGAACGTTGCCCTTACCGGCAACCGTATACTCGTCTCCTCCAAAAATAACAGAATTAGAGAATGGTTTGAATTTTGTGAACCAATCCCGACGATGAGTAAAATGTCGCAAATCCCCGGAATCAATATACCAGGCAGAAGATTGTACTGGATCTGCTGTTCTCTTGGCCATAAACACATAGAATGCAGATTCTTTCTAATCAGCGTGCTCCGCAACATTGGCTTTAGGTTGAGATCCGCCCTGCTTCTTTTGTTCAGAAGCCAACCGAATGCGACAGTCAACCTTCATGTGACCATATTTATGGCAATAATTGCATTGAACGTTCTTTTTCTTCTTGCTGTCCTGAGAAGAACCAGAGCCTTTCGACTGAGAAGATGGAGCCTTCCCTTTGTTCTTAGAAGAAAATTTGGTAGAGAATGCTTGCTCTGTGGAGGTAGAACTGGTACTGCTCCCAAACTGCTGTCTCCAATGATCTTGTTGTAGATGCTTGTTACACAAGTCTGGAAACTTCAAGTCAACATTTGTTGAAGTAATATTGAGTGTTTCAATGAAATGCTCATAAGATTTTGGAAAACTCTTCAAAGTAATGACGACCATGTCCTCTTCCTCCATTGTGTGACCAATCGCCTCCAACTGATCACGAATGTCCTTAATCTTTGTCAAATGCTCCTATAAAGACACTTGTTCATCCATCATGATGGAAAAGAGCATGTTTTTGAGAAAGAATGCTCTGTTCTTGTCAGAGGTTTCATGAAGGGCCTTCAAATGATCCCAGATTGCCGTAGCAGTTTTGCCAGACGGTACCTGAGGTAATTGCTCATCTGTGACTGAGAGTTTGATGAGCATAACAGCTTCCCGGTTGTGTTCATCCCATTTGTCCTAGTCCTTTCCGGTTACAGTGGGACGAGTTGAGTTCCCCAAAACGACCTGATCAAGGCAACGATATTCAAAGATCGTAAGAATGTGTTGCTTCCAAGTGTTGTAATTCTTCCCGTTGAACTTTTGGCTGCTTTCGAGCATTATATTTGTGAGAGATGCCATTAGGTACCCTAAGGTCAAACTAGTGAAGGCAAAAGAACACTGCACTGAAGCAAAAACAAGTTTTGCAGGACAAATTTTAAGGCAAAAATCGAAACCCTAGCACGGATTTTGACAAATTTTAACCAATGCAGAGTTTTTAAGATAAAACCCAGAAAATTTGAAGAATACCCAAAAAAATTCAGTAGCACCCACTTGCACAAATTTCGAGGCATGGAAAACGAGTTACCCAGAAAAATCCAAAGACAACCCAGTTGAGATCTCGAAAAACCCACAAATAATCTGCAGTCGAAAAAAAAATGACTTTAAACAACTGGTCAAAACCCTAGTCAAACTAGCAAAAACCCTAGGTAGCAAAACACAATTGCAAAAAATTAAAAAAACTCGATCCAGCCACAAACAGCCACGAACAGGAACCCTAGCCACTCACAAATGGTGAAATTTTTTTTGAAAGTCGCAGGGAAAAATTCGCCAAAAGACCTTCAAGAAAAAACGCAGGTGGAAAAACATGTCCAGAAAAGCATCACACAGAAGTCGCGCGCAGAAATGAAGGTTGCAGACTAAGAAAGGAGGTCGCGAGGTCAGAAAACGCGAGTAGAAACCTGTCGCAAGCTGTAGAAAACCCTTGTCGTGCAGGCTTAGCAGGTCACGCGCATGAAACAGTCAATCGCGCAGGTTAAAAACCCCACGATTTTTAGAAACGCGTGCCCTAGTTCGTGTGAAAAACTAGAGAAAAATGTGCCCAGCAGAGGTCATGCGGGCCAGGGAAGGAGGTCGCGTGTGGGTGCAAAGGGAGGTCGGGTTTAAAACAAAGCACGAAAAAAATCATGACTGGCGCAAGAAGAACTCACCATGTATTTTTTTTAATCACAAATTACAGGAAGAAAACGCCCAAAAACCATAGTCGGCTCTGATACCATGTGAATGGTAAAAAAACATTTTGTCTATTAACTGATAAAAGATTCCAATATATAGAAAATACAAGCAACTATAGTCATTAAAGAAATGACCAACTTCTACCTACCTATTACTATAGACAGAAATAAAGAAAACTAAACTAACTTAATACATTATAACATTGACCATTAACAATAAAGAAGTATTATTCTAACAGGCAGAACCAAAACTACAGACAATACTGATATTTGACAAGTATTGGTAGTTGCTATAGGTAAGCATTCAACAATTGCCAAATTGGTCATTTCTTGGAGCTTATGTGCTTAGAGGAAAATACCCAACAGCAACAATATTTTGACAACTTTAACTTGGTGGCACTATTTGATAACTAACACACCTGACTCTTTTACAACTCAAGTTATTGTTGTCGAAATCTTAGAGAATGGTTATGTTGTTTGCCATGTAATTTGAATAGATTAGAAGGTTAGCATTTGAAAGAGCTATTCTAGATTAAAGATTAAGTAAGGAATCCATAGGCCTTCAAGTGATTATGTGTGGCAAAAATGGTTCTTAGATATGGTTGTGTGCAGCACAACAGTAATGTGTGGGAATCCATATCTTAATATTTACTATGATAACTATATGGTACAATGTTATTTATGTTTTGGAAAACAAAACTAAATCAATAATAAAGGTGTTAAGACTATTTAACATATTAAGCATGTCTTAAGCTATTACGATTGTTAGGAAGTCCTAGAGATTTAGGTTATGCTTTATCCATTTAGGGAGGGTAAAATGTATTTTATATCCTAAAAATAAGTTAACTAAATTAAAGCATCTTTATTAAGATATTTTTAAATACCTAGAATTAAGATTAGTTATGTTTGTCAACTGCTGTTTTGGGTAAACTAGTGGATTACGTTGCAGATAAAACTGCTCTTAAATGGTTAGAATTCTTGGAAAAACAATTCTGGATTTTGTTGTTGGCTCTTTCACCTTTCCAAAACAGGTTGAACTTTGAAATCTAACTGAGGGACGTGAAAAATATGAGCATTTAAACACTGTCCTGTTTGCTACAAACTGCAGATTGGAAGTTGTGAATTGATTTATATGGCTTAAATACGCTAATTAAATGGTTATCATCATTATTTGTGAATGCACTATTATGAATATGGGTAAATATATCAAATACCTTGTCAACGGATATTAGGAAAGAGTTCTAGATTTGGGGAAATTTGCAAATAAGGAAGTAAGGCCTCTTGTCCCTAAATTATCTATTATGGAATGGAGTTAGGAAATTATGGTTGATTTGCAAATCGGATTGCTTAGTGGTTATCAATAAATAAAATACCTTGGAATATACTATTCAATTGAATTTAAAGGACTAAATGTCAGTTACAGAGTTGTCTTTTGGTATTGTTTACCTATCCTATAGAATGTCCAGATATCATAGTGAGATGATTGGGACATTTTATACTGTAAACATTGTTGCCATTGGTTTATATTTATAAGTGCATTTCTTGGGTTGATGAACACTCTCTTCCATAATATATGTGATCAGTGGACATGCACAGTTGTTGTGTGAGCATATAAGGAAGTTAGCTTGCCAACGATTCACTTAGTACTCTAGATTCCATCATGCATGTCGACCACATAGTGCTAGATTCTTTGTGATGGGTCAGGCTTCTCCAGTGGAGTAGCATGGGAAAGCTAATGCTTCATGGTAGGGTGGATATCACCCCAATGATGCTCTCTCTCTCTTCTGCATTAGATTACGAAGGAAGGAAACAAAGAAGAATTTATAATGCAAGTGTTAATGTATTTACCTATTTGCATGTATTGTCCTTTGCAGTTCTGATTTGTTATGGGAGAGCATGGCTATTGTAATTAGATTTGTTGCATATGTCATCAATCTGGTTTCAAGGAGTGTGTATCTGCATTTGTACATAAAATGAATTGAGTTGTATAGTTATGATAAAATATTGTATATATACTTGCTCCGATTATGATAATTGTAGGCTCATTTATATATTTTGGAAAAGAAAAAATAATAAGTCAACTTTTTGACACCTTGATTCTGCACTATGTTTAATCGACCATTACTTTCATATTTTGTTAGTGATTATTTCTATTCTGTTACACCTAGGAGTGTTGATCATCCTCATAGCCCCTTGCATACTTCTCCAACCCTGCACAGTTGTCCTGCAATATTCTTGCTTTGTTCTTTTCCATCATAAATGCATACTGATGTCTTGAGGGTCATTCAAACCATTTAACTGATGTAATACATTAATTCAATATTTCAGTTGATCTATTTTTGGCCATTACAAATTGTGAAATCTGTGTTAGTGAATTGTTCATTTCTTCACTTTTGTGCAACCCCTATGGACCATTGGGCAGTCAATTTCTTTGCATCCAACTTTTACAGTCCATAGGTAAGCCACATATAACAGAGAGATATCCCCTGATTAAATTTGCAATCTCCTCAAACATGCACATGGAAAAGCTAAGCTTCGTAGATAGATGGGGGAGTACTGTTCATTAGTTGACTATTTACCACCACTCTCAAATTTAACAGAGCTGTGTCAAAGCACTTTCTCTCTCCATGTGGCATTGCACAGTTTTTTCACCAGCAAAGTGAACAAAATAGAAGCCATGTCAGCAGGATGAGACCACATAGGAATATCATTGCAAGTGTCAACAAGTTTTTAATTTTATCAGGTCACTTCTCATTTGTTCCTGCTCCTCAACCAATTTCCACTGTTATTATTAGGTTAGATTGGTAGGTTTGTCAGTTTTCTAGCTACACTATTGTCAAGGATCCCATCACAGTTTAGGAGAAGGAGAAGATAGTTGAGCTCACCAGTATGAAACATCTTCTGATGCAAGGTCAGCAGATAACAGTGGCAGATGCAATAAACAGAGATACTTACTGCAGACAAGTGGTAAATCTTTAAAGTATGAAGAGACATATGCCTAACTGATTCAGAGGCTGGTCCATAGACCTTGGGAGGTTCAAACCTGGGTCAAGTGGAGTTAGCAGACATTGGCACAACCACATGGCAGGAATCCCCTTTTTTATACTGCCACAGAGGTCACTCGTGCAGCTAAAAGGATAGCAATAAGAATGGAAAAGGTAGTACTCAAAAAGCTGACTGCTAATTAACTTTCTACAGGGAATTCTGTCTTTTACATTAAGTGTAAAATCAACACCTCAAGAAGAGATATTGGTGGGGAGGCAAGGTAAATAAACATAGTGATGGTTCCAACTCTGACAAAACTCCATGCAACTTTGCTAGGCCAACATTGACATTTCAGAATTCTCTCTAACCCTGAAGTTTCCATGTGGATGATGTATCATTACTCATGTCAGAGCCCTGGAGGAGAGCAATACAGACAACCGTTGAGTGAATTGTTCAGAAGAGATGAAGGTCTCTCAATAATAGTTGAGCCAAGCTGCTCCAGACCAGCATAAGACTATTATTAGGCCCTCGTCAATGATCGCGGCAGAGTGGATAGAGAAGCTACAAGAGCTGCCTCACCCAAGCATTCTGCTTGCTTTGTATAATTGTCAACTAGGAGCTGAGGCTACACTTAATCTCCCTGTCCTATCACAATTACTTTGTAAATTAAGGGAAATCTCAAGGTGGATCATTTGAGTTAGCAATTATACCATTTATCCCAAAATGGAATATTTATGCAAATTCTAACTTGATTCCATTCAGATCAATAATTTTCCCTTACTTAACCTCACAAATCAGATTTCAACTAGATTAGGATCAGATTTGTAGTTAATTCCCAGTATTGGCAGCAAGCCATAAAATTTAAATATGAATTTGTATGCAAATTTGGAATATTTGGCAATAAATATAAAATTGGATAAATTGCAGCAATCACACCTTCATGCACATATCAGCGACATATTTGTTGTGGAGTCCCCTCTTTAAAATTTTATTATATGAGACATTGAGACCTCCTTATTTTAGATTTTTACTTTACTTGAGGCCCTATTTATTATAATTTTAATCCTGTTTCCTTGGTGCGAAATTCCCAAAACCCATGGAAAATGTATGATGGGTATTTTGGGTTTCAACTTGGCTTAATTTCAAAAAAAAGAAAACTACAATCCATTCGTCCCAAAATTGCTTGTCCTCCAACAATCACAACTAGGATGCTCTAGAATTTCTTCTCCACTTAACTAAATCTTTCTAGAGTTACCAAAGATCCCAAATCAACCTTTGAGATATGCTTGGCTAAAAGACATCTTCAAATATAACCTCCTCAAATTACCACTCTAATTGTCTATGAAACTTTTGCAAAGCTTCCGTAAGTTCCTGAAATCCTATTTTGCTCCAACTGATTTTTGTTGTGCCACTATGTTGTGAACTAAACAATCTATGCAAAGAGTCTTTATAGATATGAATGGCGAACTCTAGGTGGGCATTTCTATATTTTTTGTGGTAATCTGGCTGGTTTGCCCATTAGGAAGTCCCTTAAGTGTTACCTCCCTTCCTTCACAATGGAACTTAAGTTCCAAAGTTTGAAAGTTTTCAGTGATTTCCCCAAGGGAGCACAACCATTGAATACCCAAAACTAAGTCAATTGCTCCTAAACCCCAATAATATAAAAGTTATCACACACCTTATGCTCCTCTGAGTTTATTGAGCTGACTAATTTTCTTTTTGTAGGGGATTATAAATCTATGAACAACTGTCACGTCAAGTCCTTCAAAGTCTTCAGTTTGAAATCCTTTCTCAACTACCAAATCTTCAATAATATAGTTATGAGTAGCTCCACTATCAAGAGTACTAAAATTCTACTTCCACATAGAGTCCCTTGAAATCTGAAAGGATAGTATTTTGGTGCTCCTAAAATAGAAGCAAGTGTTCCTCCACCATTTGAATGTGGTTAAAGTTCCTCCTTTTCTTCCTCCTCATTAGAAACTACCTCAATATAATGAATTTTTCCCTTGCCCATACACCGATGACCAGGTTCCCAAGGTTCTCTACAATTAAACCACAAACTCTTCCCCTTCAGATCGTTCTTGATCTTATCTTCTGTCTCTGCCTTTGGCAGCATGTTATTCTAAGCTTGTGCATAAGACTCTTCCTTTTGTGAAACTTCCTTTGAGTGGTCCAAAGATGGAATCAGATTTTCAACTAGATTAAGATCAGATTTCTAGTTAATTCCCAGCATTGACAGCAAGCCACACAATCTAACTATGAATTTGTATGCAAATTTGGAATATTTGGCAATGAATATATATTGGATAAATCGCAGCAATCGCACCTTCATGAATAACACATAGACATAGCAGCCCTACACCATCTGCTACCTTCATTTATTCATTGGATGAACACTACAACTATTAAATGTTTCCAGGCTGAAGCTGATTGCCTTCAATGACAATCGTTATTATCAGATCATAGGCACCATACGAGCTGCCCAAACATAGCATTGTAGAAGCCAATATTATCAGTATAAACCTGATCCGACCAATGGTTGTCAGTAGGAGCCACCAACCAGCTTCAATTCTATACAAGCGGTCTGCATCTTCAGTGCTGGCCTCTATGCAAGCAGCCAAGGTAGCTGGTAAAGTATTGATACTTGGACCTGTACAAGTAGCCTATTATAATTAGCATTCTATTTCCTGCAATATCTTACACACACAGATATGAACATGGCACCGATTCTGTCATGTCCCCTTCTCAGTGACATCTCTCGGAGCACAAGATTGGCCTATCATACGACCCTCGTAGGCTAATGGACTGGATAGAGGGTCATTTTGGAGCTTGGCTCAGCTTCAGTTGGCGGAGTTTGATCAGTTGGCTTTCGTTTGGGCTCGATCGGAGACTTCTTGCAGAAGTTGCTATTTTTAGCAGTTCCTGGCAGGCAGCGTGAGACCCCTGCTATTTTTAGTAGTATGGCTTTGGCAGCGTTCAGAGTCACTTCAGTGTTCGTCAGCTTCAGACGGATCAGTCATCGGATGAGTAACGAGAGAAATATTAATATTTAATTGTATTAATTAAATATTAATTAATTGAAGATTATAATATAAAGTTATAATATTAAATTATAACTTAAGTGATTCTGCTTGAGGGGGTCGCCATCATCACAGAGGGGGCCAAATTGACATTTAAAATTATATTAAAATATTTGGCTGGGACTATTGAAATATTAAAAAGAATTAAAAGTGCGAATTTTAATGAAACCCTATTATTGAGGAAATCGCACTTTTGAGGTTATTAAGCTGTTGCATTGGGAATTGAGCCATTATGATGATTATTGATTTTGAGAATTGATCAACTTTGATCTGAGCAAGAAGCTTTAGGGTTTCAAGTTCGAATTCCTTGGGGAACGAGCCATCTCCATCGGAAGCAATTCAGAGGGTGTGAAATAACACTTGATTTATTGCAGCAGAGGTTTCTTCACCCAGAGGAAATCATTGATCTTCAGAGAATATTTGTTTACAGAGTTTCAGCACAGTTATTCATTCAGAAGACAGTCATACATCAAGGCGCCCATATTTGGAGATCTGGAGAGTTTTCAAAGAAGCCGTACAAATCATTAATTGCTGCTGTCAGCCGTACCATTTATTACAGCAGGCCGTACTTGTCAGAAAGCCGTACTTAGCTTCCAGAGTGAAAACGCCTTCTGTCTTCAACAGCAGACTTCATCCAGTGAGGCGCAAATATTAAGGGAGCATCTGTGCAACGTCTGGCAGAGGGGAAAAGGCTTCATCATTGCAGCCGTACCATTATTCATCAGATTATTTATTGCTGCTCCAGAAAATCAGGTTCTTAATAAAATCATTGTTTATTTGCTTGCATGCAACTGGGTATTTTTGTAATCATTTTAGAAGTTCAAAATAAATAGACTGGCACCCATATTCCATCATTTCCAGAGTTATTTAATTTTTATTGAATTTATTTCAATTATTTGCAAAATCGCAATTTTCATTTATTGCTCAAAAACATCAAAAAACATCAAAACTTCAGAAAAACACAAAAAAATGTCAGATTCGAGAAACGGAGGAAACTAGGGTTTCTACAGATTCCTGCCCTTGAGTCTCACAACAAATGAACAGCAATATGATGATCCAACGCATAAACCCTTACAATGGTGCTGATATAATTTGCATCATGAATATCAATATATCAAATAGAAGCAACAGTCTATCTTCTTCAAACAAGAATTGAATCAGGGGTTTTCGTCCACTAATCCAGTTATGGAATTTGGGTGTTTTCGTCCTCCACCTAGAGGGTTTTCAACCTCAGTTTAATTGAACCAAAGTCCAACACTCCAACAAGGAGTAGAAATCAGAAATATAATGGTTGATCAATATGCCTCCTTCTTCTTGCTTAGCCTCTCTTAAATAGAGTTTTCCTCCAAAAAACATAACTATTCAAATTTCCTTCAAAATAAACTTTAATTATAAGGGACCTTATATTATATTTTAACTTTAGTCGAGGCCCTCTTTATTATAATTTTAATCCCATTTCCTTAGTGCAAAATTCCCAAAACCCATGGAAAATGTATGATGGGTGTTTTGGGTTTCAACTTGGCTTAATTTCAAAAAAGATGACATTACAACTATTGGTGGGAATCCCACAAATTACTAGCTATTTTTGAAAGATCCAAGGGCTGATAATCGATTTCCTTGTATGCCAGCATTTAGAAATTTTACAAATTTTCACATTTTGGTTGGGAATTTGAGTATTTTTATGCCCATTTTGAACAGCAGTAACGGCTATCTTAGTATATCTGTCAATGCTATTATTCCATCTTGCAATTACAACACATGTATGGCGCTTTCGAATGTTGCAGGCCAGAAATTACAAGCCCTGGTTTCCCACAACATCTATCCTTTTGAATTATTTTTGAAATTGTATCATAATGCATTTTATATTTTAGCAAAACAAAAGGGATGATAGAATGATGGTAATCACCTACGATATCAAGAAGTTCTAAAGGTTGTTTGGATTTCCAAAATCATTTAAAATAGTACTGCTACTAGAATAGAGCCTAAGAAAAGATGTTAATTGAATCATGTCAAAGTCTTCAATTTTAAATCGAGAGAGATGAAATATGTAATAGAATTCCTTATTTTAGAAAACATTATGATAGGGAAAATATACACTCAAGCAGAGTTTCAATTGATAAAGTAAAAAAAAATTAATACAAGAAAAAATAAGAATCTTCATTCAAGTTTGTTAGTTACACCCAAGCATTCTATTTTAAAGCATGCAGGGAGAGAATAATTGGGCATTCAAAACTTCCATCTCTATTTTAGTTAGATGAGATTGGCAAAGAAAGTGAAATATCTTAGAAAATGGCAAACCCGAAGGGAAATTCAATACAGAAAATCAGCAAAGGAAAAAGAGACAGATAAGTGCTATTAATCTGTTGATGTTCATTGAGCAGCGTCAGTAGTATTCTTCCAGCAATTTCCTTTACATGAGATAAATTAAATAATAGCCAAAGTTATTTAATTTATAAAGACAGCGATCTATATTGTAGAGGCATGATTTTTTATGAAGGTGCGATCTCCTTATTAAGGCCGACATCATGTTTCATATGGGCACGATTTGTTATGAAGAGTTGTGACTTTTATATGGCCGACCTCTTGCATTAAAGAAACACGTCTTTTGGATATAGGCCGACTTGTTGGTTATGAAGAGTCACGTCTCTATCTCCAGCTTGTATATATTTCCATTGGTTGCACTTCATTATTCATTCATATTCATTCCATTCTCATTCATATCTAGTGTGTGTTCATCCATAAGAGAAGATCAACATTATTGAAGGCTGTCATACATTATCAGAGATTTGCATCATTATATTTCTGTGTTGCATCATAATTTTGGTGCTTATATCTTGGCCTTCATATCGGCCTCATTGTAAAGGAGTTTCTATTGAGATTCAATAATATAAGAGATATTATTGGCTGGGTCTTTCTCCCTCAAGTGGAGGGTTTTCTCAGGGTATCTGCTGTGTTCTTGTGTCTGATTTTGAATTAATTTTCTGTGTTCTTAATCCGATCATAAAATTTAACATGGTATCAGAGCGGGTTTGAGGAGATCGTGATCAAATTTGTCCTTACAGCAATACTCTACTCTCTTATTTATATTTCTTTGTCTATCTATACTTTAGTCAAGATGATGAATGGGCTTAAGATTGAGGATAGACTAGAGGGAGCATCCAACTTCACATCATGGAGATTCCGGATCATGCTTACCTTGCAAGAGAATGACTTGGGTGAGTTTGTGGAGTCCAGTGTTCTTGAACCTGAGGAGGAACAAGAGAAGTTGTAGTGGAAGAAGAAAGATATCAAGGCAATGAAAATATTGGTTGATTATGTTAAGTATCATATTGTTCCTATTGTCTCTAAGTTGAAGACGGCAAGAGACATGTTTAAAACATTGGAAGAAATGTACGAAATCAACAATACCAACCGGGCACTTGCACTGAAGCAACAACTACACCATGTGAGGATGGCGAAAGGAGAATCAGTGATTGCATACTTCATGAGGATTTCAGATTTGAGAGATCAGCTCTCGACAATTGGCCATATGGTTGACAACAAAGACTTGACCATGCTTGCTCTCAATGGTCTTCCTTTGTCTTGGGAATCCTACATTCAGGGAATCAGTGCAAGATCAAAAATGCCTAAGTTTGATCGTCTAAGGGCATACTGCATTCAAGAAGAATCAAGGTTGGTGGCTAGAGGCGTTGGTCAAAGTTCAAAGAATGAAGATATTCATGTTCTCACCTCCCATGCTTTGAAGAAGAAAGGAAAAGATGGAAAGAAAGGTTTCTTCAAGAGGAATCGAGATAAAGGAAATGATGATGCTCCCGCTTCCAAGAAGAAGAGAGACATGTCCAAGATCCAATGCTTTAGATGTGACAAGTATGGTCACTTTGCTAAGCATTGTCCATCTAGACCTAAGCAACAAGCCACAGTTGCAGATGTTGATGATGCTTCTCCGCAGAAGGATTCATGTGAATAATTGTTCTATTCAGCATTGTCAAGCAATGTACCTACAGATACCAACACTTGGCTGATCGACAGTGGTGCTTCTCGTCACATCACTGAATTTAAGGAGTACTTATCAAGTTTGGTGGAGAAAGATTCTTCCGAACAAGTTATTATCGGAGATGATGCTAGCTACTCCATGATAGGGATTGGGACCTCTACTCTTCATTTGGATTCCGACATTACACTTCAGTTGAGAGATGTTCTTTATGTTCCAGGAATCAAGCGCAATCTCATCTCCATTTCAGCTCTAGAAGATAAAGGATATCAAGTTGCCTTCTCCAAAGGCAAAGTTCTTGTGTGGATGGAGAATTCCAGTTTCAAGGATGCTCAAGTAATTCATGTTAGACATGAAAGCCTCTATAGGCTATGTACGCATCCTCTACAGGCATTAGTTCATGATTCTTCAAGCTTAAATGATCTTTGGCATCGACGATTGGCTCACCTTCACTTCCGAGCCTTACCTATCATGGAGAAGATGGTCACGAGACTTCCTAAGTTCAATCAAGAGCATGAAGGAACTTGTAAAGGATGTGTTATGGGTAAGAATTCAAAAGCTCCATTCCATAGTAGAGAAAGTAGATCTAAGTGTAGTTTAGACCTTATTCATTCTAATTTATGTGGACCTATGTCTGTTCCTTCTTCGAATGGTTTCTTGTATCTTCGAAATGGATCTTCAAGATCAATTTATGTGGACCGAAGGCAAATCTGTGGTATCTTCGAAATGGCTCTTCAAGATCAAGCATGCAGCTGATGGGATCATAGAGAAGTACAAGGCAAGATTCGTGGCTCGAGGGTTCTCACAAAAAGAGGGAGTTGATTATGAAGAAACTTTTGCTCCTATTGCTTGCTATACTTCTGTCAGGACTATCATTGCCATTGCTGCATCTAGAGGATGGAAGATTCATCAAATGGATGTGAAGACAGCTTTTCTAAATGGTGTGATCGAGGAAAAAGTTTATATCAAGCAACCTAATGGGTTCGAGGTACATGGGAAGGAGTCTCATGTTTGCATGCTGAAGAAGGCCTTGTATGGTCTTAAGCAGGCTCCTCGTGCATGGTACGAAAGAATTGATCATTACCTGTCAAGTTTGGGCTTCTTGAAGAATGATGTTGACTCTAATCTGTACTTTAAGGTAATTGATGGTGAAGCATTGATTTTGGTTTTATATGTTGATGATTTGATTCTTACTGGAGAAGAGCACTTGATCATCAAACGTAAGAAAGAGTTGGCCTCTGAGTTTGAGATGAAAGACCTTAGGTTTATGCATTACTTCCTTGGCTTAGAAGTCTGGTAGAAACCAGATGAGATGATTCTAAGTCAAGGGAAGTGCACCATTGATATACTTAAGAGGTTTGGTATGATGGATTGCAAATCCATGTCTACACCTATGGAGACCAACCTACATAAATTGAAGGAGATTGCAGCTAGTTCAAACTTGGTGGATCCTACAATGTACAAACAACTAATTGGGTCCTTGATGTATCTAGTTAACACTAGACCAGATATCTGTTATGCTGTGAGTGCTCTTAGTCAGTTCATGTGTGAACCGAGACAGATACATCTTGTTGCAGCTAAACATATCCTGAGATACTTGCGTGGCACAATTGGATATGGGTTAAGATATTCTTCAGATGTTGTTTTGGAGTTGCATGGTTAAACTGATTTTGATTGGGCAAGGTGTGTCACAGATCGGAAGAGCACCTCTGAATGTTGCTTCAGTATGGGGTCTGCTATGATATCCTGGTGCAGCAAGAAGCAGTCTTCTGTAGCATTGAGTACAGTAAAGGCTTGATAACCAGAGTTGTGTGAAGCTTTCTGTCAATCCTATGTTTCATGATAGAACCAAGAATGTTGAGATAAAATACCACTATATCAGATATATGATATTGAGGAAGGCTATACAGTTGAGGTATATCAGCACTGATGAGCAGACGGCAGACATTCTCACCAAGCCTCTCTCCAGAATAAAGTTTGTGTACTTTCGAGATAAGCTTGGTATGGTGGAGAATCCAGCCTTAACTGAGAAAGAGTCTCAATATCAATGATCCTCTATAATGAGTTCTTCTCTGTGAGAGAAGTTCGAGGTGAAATCCCTTGACAAATGAGTTCTCTGTGAGAGAAGTTCGAGGTGAAATCCCTTGACTAACGAGTTCTTCTTTGTGAGAGAAGTTTGAGGTGTAATCCCTTGATTAATGAGTTCTTCTCGGTAAGAGAAGTTTGAGGTGAAATCCCTTGATTCCACCCTCTTGAGAGAGTCACGGTGGATGTCATGTGTGTGACTCCATGACAGCATCACGTGAGAGAGTCCGTGATGACTTTTGTACTTGTGTTTCACCCTCTGGGAGAGCCATGGTGAAAGTCATGTTGAGGTGACAACATCTCGCAAGTGATGAACACTTGTACACACCATACATGGTTGTAGCCATTATGGTTGATATCATGTTTAGGTGATATTTGATATCACGATGAGGTGATATTCTTCTTTTCCACTTATGGTTGTAGCCATGGTGGTAGACATCACAATGAGGTGACATGTCTTATGCAGCTGAAAGGGAGTGTTGATGTTCATTGAGCAGCGTCAGTAGTATTCTTCCAGCAATTTCCTTTACATGAGATAAATTAAATAATAGCCAAAGCTATTTAATTTATAAAGACAGCGATCTATATTGTAGAGGCACGATTTTTTATGAAGGTGCAATTTAATGACAAGGTGCGATCTCCTTATTAAGGCCGACATCATGTTTCATATGGGCACGATTTGTTATGAAGAGTTGTGACTTTTATATGGCCAACTTCTTGCATTAAAGAAACACGTCTTTTGGATATAGGTCGATTTGTTGGTTATGAAGAGTCATGTCTCTATCTCCAACTTGTATATATTTCCATTGGTTGCACTTCATTATTCATTCATATTCATTCCATTCTCATTCATATCTAGTGCGTGTTCATCCATAAGAGAAGATCGACATTATTGAAGGCTGTCATACATTATCAGAGATTTGCATCATTATATTTCTGTGTTGCATCATAATTTTGGTGCTTATATCTTGGCCTTCATATCGGCCTCATTGTAAAGGAGTTTCTATTGAGATTCAATAATATAAGAGATATTATTGGCTGGGTTTTTCTCCCTCAAGTGGAGGGTTTTCCTAGGGTATATGTTGTGTTCTTGTGTCTAATTTTGAATTAATTTTTTGTGTTCTTAATCTGATCATAAAATTTAACATAATCAAGCAACCACATAATACATCATAAAGTGTGGCTCCTGTTTCAAGGGGTAAACTTATATCTTTCCAGTTCTCAAATAATCCTTCTTTGGTATATGCAAAAGAAGAAACTGCCTCTTAGTCATTCATAATTATGTTGTTTAGTCGCTAGTCTGTAAGTAAAAAATTTCTTCGACCATTTGTAATTAAGTATTTCTTCAGTCACGTTTAGCTAAATCAACTACTCAATGCCCTTGAATAAAACTCCAGTTATTTCATTTACAATAGTACCGTGTATAGACATACCTAGCTCGTCTTTGGCAATGATTTGATGAATCATTGAGAAGCTGGGTAATATCTCTATGATCTATCAAAAGTGTATCATTAAGAGAAGGAAGATGTGTTACCAGTAAAGCCACCCCAACCAAATAGAATAATGATTCTAGAAGTTACATAGAAGCCATTTGATTCAACTCATAACTCATGGTCAGTTTCAATTGCCAAGTGTATACCCTCTGCACATATTCTTTATTCATCCATATAAACCATTGTAACAGGACTCGATAAGTCCCGAGCCGAGTCCTGGGAGCCTGGACTAGGACGCGGCCGAGTCCAGCCACATCCAAGCCGGACTTGCCGCATCCAGGAGAGTCCCGAGCCCTGGATGCGGCCGGCGGCAGTAAGTGAAAAAGCCAATAAAAAAACATAAAATTAAAGTTTAAGTTTTTTTTTTGGTCTTATATTATCTCCCCAACCCTAAAAGCAACCTCAATTTCATTCATTTGGCAAAATAGGAGAAGAAGAAAGAGTTGTGAAGAAAAATAGGAGGAGAAGAGAGGGCAACCAGCAAGCTGTTGAAGACAAATCTAGGGTCATATATCATTTGGGAAGCTTCATACCGGCAAGGAGGTGCATTGAGAGCTTATTACCAGTGATTGGGAGGAGTTTGCATTGCATTCCAAGCCAAATCTAAGAGGTAAGTTTGATTTTAATTGCTTTTTTTTGTGTGTTTTTAACAAATAATTCATTGTAATTTGTAAAAACATTGTTTTTTTGAGTTTGCAATTTCTTTTACAAACCCTACTTGCAACTTAAATAATTTTAGAAACCCTACTTGTTATTGCAGCCACGTTCATTTGCAAATCAAACCATATTATTATTTTCACAATGTCTCAAACCCTAGTCAGAAAAGACCCTGCTTGGAAACATGCTGAAATCTTTCCCGGAATGAAAAGAGAAGAAGCAAAATGTAAATACTGCAAAACAATATATCATGGAGGCATAAATAGATTAAAATACCATATTGCACGCATACCCATCCATGATGCAGTGGGCTGCACTATAGCACCTCCTAAGGTTGTTTGTGAAGTGCAAGTGCAATTAGAAACTTTTGAAATGCAAAAAGAAATGAAAAAGAGACAAAGGCAGGAGTTGGCGAGTGTTGGGGTTGGCCAGGGACTTGGTGTTGTTGGAGATGCTTCTTCCATGCCTCCATACCGTCCTAGTACTAGTGCTTGTGCTAGTGCTTTTGCTTCTGCACTAGCTATGCCTATGCGTACTCCTAGTGCTGGTGGCGCTGCTACTGCTAGTAGTAGTGGCAGTATTAGCATTGGCCCTAGAGTTCATAAATCTAGGGTGGACTCATATTTTGTACCACGCACTACTCTTGGTTCCCAATCGTCGCTTGAGAGCATGGGTTGGAACAAGGACGCACATGATGCAGCAAAAAAGACAATTGCAAACTTTTGGTACTATTGCACCATTCCCTTCCATGTAGCCAGGTAATTCTTTTTCATTTAATTGTTTTAAAATTTATATTTAAATTTTATTATTTTAGAATCTAGATGTATCTTCGAATTCAAATTTAAAGTTAAAAACTTAAAACTTTTCATTTTACAATACTTATGTTAGTAACTTATTAATTTATTTATGACATGTTTTAGGTCACCTTTTTGGCAAAACATGGTTCATGCCATAACCATATGTGGGGTGGGGTTCAAAGCCCCTACTGAAGATGAACTAAAGGGACCACTTTTGACTCAAAAGGTGGCAGATGTGAAAGCACAATTAGAGGAGCAGCGCGTGCAGTGGAGGAGTATTGGTTGCACCATCATGACTGATGGTTGGACCGATAGGAGAAATAGGATGCTACTTAATTTCCTAGTTTCCTCCAGCGGTAATTGTACTTCCCTCAATGCATTGAAATTTGAATTTGATTTAGTGATTAATAATTTAATATGGCTGATTTATGTTCTATAATTTATTGAATAATTGGTTTTGCTTATTTTTTCAGGTGACACCGTCTTCATGAAGTCCATTGATGCTTCTGCCCAATTCAAAAATGCCACATACCTATGTGAGGCTATAGAGGAGGTGATAGCTAATGTGGGGGAAGAGAATGTAGTGCAAGTGGTGACAGCTAATGCAGCAAATTATGTTGTTGCTGGTAGATTATTGACGGAGAGGCACCCTAATATATTTTGGACTCCATGTGCCGCCCATTGCATTGACCTCATGATGGAGGATCTTGGCAAGCTCCCATGGATCAAAAAATGTGTGGATGCAGCAAAAAACATTTGCAAATTTGTATACAATCACACATGGGTGCTTAACCTTATGAGGCAATACACGGGGTTGAGGGAGTTGTCTCGTCCTGGCATCACTAGGTTTGCAACAATTTTTATCACGTTGCAATCCTTGATTCGGTCAAAGGCAGCTTTAAGGTGCATGTTTACTAGTGAGGAGTGGTCTTCCTCATCCTTTTCTACAAGCACTATAGGGATTGTTGTGGCTGATTGCATTTTTAATGAGCAAGGGTTTTGGACACCAGTGGACGAGATTGTGAAGGTAAAATTTAATTCTTTATTATGTTTTAATTTTTAATCATATCTTACTTTTATTTGTTTATTTTCGTTCACACTTATTTGTGAAACATGTTTGTACTTTGCAATTTATTCAGCCCTTGCTAGTTCTCCTACGAGTTGTAGATGGGGAGAAGCCCACAATGGGCTACATATATGAGGGCATGGATAGGGCCAAAGAGGCCATTAGATCAGTCTATGGTGGAGTTGAGGAGAAGTATCGCATCTTTCCTAATCCGGCCTTCCAATTCGTAGTGATTTCCGTCTGGGAATAGAAATTGTAGTGGGCTCCTACCGATGATAGGCGAGATGTTTATGGTATTACTTTACTGGATAGTTGCAGATAAATGCCTTCACTTAAGGCAGGGAACTAACACTTGCGTCCAAATGTGCAAAGATAGAGTAGGATATATTCTTGCCGAGGTAAAATATATTTAAGGGCATAATTTTCATCTTTTTTATATTATAATTTATTATTAAATGTTGAACTTGAACTTGAAACTTGAAATGAGATTGATTTTGTTTCTTTTTTCTCATCTGAGATAGATGTGTTAGAGATGTTTGGTTCTAATACGAACACCGCAAAATATTGCCATTAATTACTATGAGCCAACCATGCGATTCCTCTGGTGGCGCCAGTAGGTATGTTTGAGCACACACTCCAAGAAGCACAATAGATTGACAATGGAGAGGATGAATGACTTGGTATATGTTCATTACAACCTTCGGCTCAGATACAGGAAGCTTTTTGACCACGAGAACACTAGGTCAGTCACAGAGAGTTTAAGTCCTGAGTAGGTGGATCAATGAGGGCTACAGAATCAGGTCTTTGAGTAGAGGACCCATTATGATTAGGTAGACGAAGAAGAGGCAGAAGAAGTGAGAATTTGCTGGATGCTCCCTTCATTTGAGAGGAGCTAAATTTCTGGCGAGAACATATAAACATTATTGTTGAGTGGCATGGAAAATCGAACCTGGCAGAGACTATGTTTTCTTGGTACAACATCATCCAGGATTATAGGCATTAGGAAGGATCATGGCTCCATATACCATAGTCATAGACTTATAACTATTGTTTGATATTTCATATTTAGTATGGAACATTTGATGTCATGGATTTCATATTCCATGAGTTTTACATGTATTTGACTAATTTTATATATCTAAGTATCTTTATATTTCCTTATTGGCCTGCTAATTGTGTACTTTGTACTTGTGTGATCATTGTATACTTGTGTATGTGATCAAATTTGCTTTTATTTGTGTTGTATTCAATAAAGGGTGCTTGAAACAAGTTTAAATCCTTAAAAATCTCTAAATTTCTAGGGTTTTTTTAAAAAAAAATCATTTTGCCGAGTCTGTGCCGAGTCCGAGTCCCGAGTCGCCGAGTCCCCAAGTCAAGTCACCCTCGCCGAGTCTGAGCCGAGTCCGAGTCTCGTAACTATGATATAAACACTTGGATCAGACATTGTTGGTTTATTGAACAAAGCTACTAGGAAAGTTCTACAGTTGGAGGAAGTTGTCAAATTTGGCTGTCAAAGCACAATATTATTGCAACATGTGGCCGGACCAAAATAATCAATGATCTGCATTTAAAATTAAAAATAAATTTGAAATTGTGCAATTAAAGAAGAATAAGGTTGAAGATATAGAAGTCGGGTTTGTTAGCATTATGTCCTGTCAGTTATCAACTTGCCATTTTATGTTTGTAACATTGTAATGCATAATTGTTTGTATAGATGTGTTTCAGATTTTTCATTGCTGTCTGGATCTGAGGGATGTACTATGAACAATCCTGGGTACCAATTCACAGACATCACCTTCTGTGTGCCAATTCTCTTCATGGTGGAATTTGGAATGTCTACAGACTACAACATTTATTTGCTGCTTCAGTTTTTTAATAGTTATGTAAGAGGGGAGTGATGATGGTATGAAGCTATGTTTGTTTTGGCCTACAATATCAAGAGGAAGGAAGACATCAAGATGTTGACAAATAGATCATATGGAATAAGGTTAGAGGGCTAAACGAGAAGAAAACTCAGCATTATCAAAAGCAAAGAAGCTGAACGGTATTTTTAAAGTGGAAGAAAAAGTTTCACATATAGAATCCTGCAGTTTTTTTAAAAGCTTGTGCAAGGTAATAGTTGGCAGAGCAGGTGGCAAAATGACAAGAAAATGGATGCCACCTTGTAGATATATGGCAGGACACAAGCTCAACCAAGAATCACCAACAAATATTTATCTTGGTTGCTAAATAGTAAAAATGGAACCCCCGTGAAATAACACCTACCAATTTTTGGCATTATGATTATTAAAACATATCGATGTTTCCATGAGGAGATTGTAGGTGCCCCCATAGAAGCTTCTGATTCCAAATAACAATTTCAGGCTGAGCCCCTGGGTCCTCTGTGGCACATTTATAGAGACTCAGCTCATCCAAAACCAGTTTATGTTTCTCAGGTCAGAGTGGTCAATATTTGCTCATGTTGGCATGGCCAGAAATACAGACAAACTTCCAAATCGTGGCATCTCTGAATTTGTCTAATCCGGATAGGCCAAGCATGGAATACATGAGGAATTTTGGAGTTTCAGGTCCTGCTTCTTGGTACATGGCTGTCATAGCATAGCTCAGTCTTCCCACGCTTTTTCAACAAGGCATCTTCTCTAGGTTTTTAGGTCTCACCTTAACTCTGTTTCTCTTGTTGTCTGTGGTTGCTTTCAAACATTTACTGGTTTTTTAAAGAATATAACTCTCTGTTGTTATATGAGCTAATTACTTTACAATAAATACTGAAGATTTCTTTTCTTTTTTAACCTATGTGATTTGATGCAATGATCATCCAGAAGTATCATCTCTCATAGTGAAAATACTATTCAGTAACTCTCAAAAACCCATGAATCAATCCCAAGCCCATCCCTTGCTTCACCTTTTTTCATTTTTGTCACTTCTATGTCCTGCTGTTTTAATCATTGAAATGAATGAAACGAAAGCTTTTAATTATGTCCATGCGACCAGACAATCTATGGGACCCAAGAGTTGAACCAGGCAGAATCCAACCAAAGCACCAACCACCAAACCACAACCCCTATTTCTGACTGTCCCCTATGTCTTTACTGATAATGGTTCTTCTGCTATGAATCTTGATCAAGTAATCTGCCATCTTTACTATCCATTCTTCCCCGAACAAAGCTGTTAAAGACTCTATTTCAGAGTATTAGCATAATTGATTCAAATGTCCTCATAAGCCATACACTCCATAATGTAATGCCATTTTGTTTCTACTGGTCCTAATGTGCAGAGACAAGAAACCCTGTCAGCCCACCCCTCTTTGGGTGTTTTCCACCTCCTCATTTTGCACTTAAGATGGTGTGAGCTAGTTCTTAGTTATACTCATGGTCACATGTGGGATTGAATTGCTTGACATAATATTCCCTTTTCTGCCCGAGTTGTTTTGTCCACATTACGGTTTTGACTTTCTCCCTCACACACCTTTGATTTCCACATTTACATTTGGGCACTCTTGTCTGTTAATTCCCAATTTATTCATCCACTTGTTATTTTGCTTCATTTTGCTTCATCCACATGTTCTTTCTTCTATTTAACTTTTCCTCGGCTGCTATTTCGGGCCAGTAGTGTCCTTCCAAGTTCTCTATTCATTCTCTATTCCATGAGTCTCCTTTTCTTCATTGAGATTTATGTGATGTATATTTCCAAGATATTTAAATAGTCTGGTAGATCATTTTTAACCAGGAACCACTATGATGATAAGTTACAGCTTATCATGTTAGGTAAGTTAATTGTTTGTGCAGGATATCCATAGTAGCAGGGAGATGCATCTCCAGTAGGTGATGACCCAGTCACATCTCCAGACATCTTGATTCGAAAAAACCCTAAATTACAACATATCCCCAAAAAAAATCTAAAAGTAAAAAAAATGAAAACGCATCTTTGTTGCCTTTCCAGCCACCAACGGATTTGAGGTAGGATTCTGCAGTGTATCTGTTCCCAAGATTTTTTCTCAATAATTTTGATGCCTCCCACCACCCCTATCTTTATATTTCTGAGCTTCCCGTGAAGCATGAATAGTTGGAACTTTGTATTCCAGGCAAAAACACAGGAACAGTTTTCCATGCAGGACTATGTTTGTTCATTTGTATATTATCTATGCTTTAATAGCCACAGAGTTGATACAGGAGAATGCTGCTTGATTGTCATAATTCTAATATTATCTCTGCTTCATTAATCTTTCTTGCATATGTTTAGAGGTAAAGTGATTGATGAAGTTTTGAGGACCTGGACGCATGCCATTTGAACATTTAACAGTAACTGACTGGAAAACTGTTCCTGTGTTTTTAGCTTTTTACATATTAATCATATATCTATTTTTTGGTTCAAATATTAATTATATATTTTACAATTTTTTTCTTTCAGAAAATCGTATTATTATTATTGGCATCTGCAAGTACCTATCTATTATCTTTTCAAAAAATGTCATACCCATACCCTACCTGTCTCCCATACCAATTCCAATACCCTTCTCCTGGCAACTATGAGGATATCATATGAAATTTAATTTTCTTCACCTACTTAGAAATTCTGTTATATTGCCTGATTACCATCATTTCTACAATTGCATATGATTTGACTTGTGGTCAAATAAATTATGTATTTTTTTATTCTGAATGTTTTGCTTAGTTTTGCTAATTCACAAGTTGATCCTGACTTCTTGGCTTGCCAAACTTCCATCCAATCTAAGTCATGTGCCTTCGTCTCTTATTCCCGTAATAACAAGATAAATGATATTGTCTAAAATATGTACAAGCCGAGATGTTCCAGTCTTCATATTAAAGCTGTAAATTTTGCAGTTTAGACCCTCTAATGGTACAAAACCTTTCTTACGAGATAAAAAAAATAGGTACACATCAAATGCCAATTATAAAGTAACCTGTCCAGAAGGACATGATCTAATGCTACTTTAGGCACAACTGTCATGCTGGTGACCTGCGAATTGATTATGCCACCATGTGATTAAGCATCCCCTATTTGTAAGATCCAGGTAAATTTAACAGTGTAGAATTCAATGTTTGCAATTGTACTGTTGAATAGAACATTATATCAGTATGACATGTTTGTTTTGTTTACTGCACATTGATTATGTCAACATGTGATTCAGCATTCTCTATTTGCAAGACCCGGGTGAATTTTGACAGCATATAATTCAATGTTTGCAATTAACCTGTTGAATAGAACATTATATGTTAGCTTGATCAAATGTCTGAAGGGCAAGGTATAATCAAGACTCATGAATGTAGCCAGAAAACTCAGAACATCAACAAGAACTCATGAACAGTAATTTTATAGATGGTCCATTGGGCTGCATTATAGTAGTGATAGGAGACACTCGTAATAATATAACCCAGGTTCAAATTCCCCTACTGCAACAAAGTGGCACATAACTCCAACAGACTTTTAATGAGGTTGCGGTGTATCGATAATGGGGTGCCTTTGAGTGTGATATATGTTAACAAATCTTGAGAATGTGGTACGAACTTACCACAAACAGCATCAGAGGCAGTCACCATCTTACACATAATTTAACAACAAAATGAACATCTTATGAAACCAAACTTTTTCTGTAAGGTAGCGAGTGCACTCTGTTCGTGACAAAATATTAGGTAAGGCTAGGTAATGGGTTGTTCTTTGTTTGTGAAAAAATATTAGGTCAGTGGCTTGAACTAATTCTCCCGGAGGATAGAGTATACGTGTCGAGAAAACTGAGAGCTTTATCTTTCAATCCTTTCCGGCCTACCTCTGGTTTGGGTATACTTAATTTTCTAATAAAAACAAGAAACCTGAGAATTGACCTGATTATAGACATCTCCAAACCAAAATTATGACACCAACGACCTCTTATAAAAATTCCTTATCCTAAAATTTTAAATCTGGGAATTGTTCAAAATTGAAAGAGAAACAATGAGTGTATTTTTCAAAATATATAGATATTGTGCATGTTTTCCAAGAAAAAAGGTGGGTATTTTTCACAAAACAACAAAATAAAGGGATTTTCCAGGTATTTAAAAACATAATAATGTGCATAGTTTTCTAGAAAATAATAATGTGAAACTTTTTCAAAGAAATGATAATAGGGGTAGCCTAAGGCTTTTGCCAAGAGGTGGTCAGGTGATAGAACGCTGGTACGAGGAACCCTCATTGCGCTTGACTGTATTATCAAATTACCCCTGATAAAAAAAGGATCGAGTAACAATAAAAACAATGGTTGAGATTCTTGTAGTACCTGGTATACCACGATTCCGAGGAGAGCAATGACGAGAACAAAGGAAATTAACCACAGGATCACCTCCCAGGCCATGAAACGTCCAATTCACCTTCAAAATTTGTCTTATAAATCAATCAAGGATCCCTAAACATTGGTGAAATATTCAATTGATCTTCAGTTTATGCCAGGTCACAGGAAGGAAAAGGTAGTTTGAAGAGCAGAAGTGGATCCACCGCACAAAAGAATGTTATGCTTGTTAATAGTGCGGGCGGCCCACTTTGCAGACAAATTTTTAAATAGAATTGCCAAACCTTCTCTTCGTTGGGTATGTGTTGGATGGAATAAATTGGTCAAATTTTTACTCAAATAGAGAAAAAGTGCACCCATTCTTGTCTCAAATATTCCGGCTTGTGTCTTTGTTTTTCTTCTTCTCTTTTCCTTTTACTTTTAATAGTAAAGGATTGTTTTTTTTCATTTAGTTGTACAATGAATCAACCTTATGCTTCTTTAATATATATGGGGTTTTGTTGATTGTATTAGTTTGATTAGGTTATAGTTTTATGGAGGGGGTTCATAAAATATATTTTAGTAAGTGTTGAGCGAGAATTTTGAGAAGTATTTTAATGGCAAGTGGTCTTATAGATCTAAAATGGGCAAACTTAAGACTTTAAGTTCAGAAATTTTAAGATGTTGATGATCTTATGATGTTTCTTGTAATAGTTAATGTTAATAAAAATAGTTGAATTGTTTTTTAGCAATAGTTAATGTTAAAAATTGTATATGTATGACATTTAGCAAAAAAAATTATTAAACTAGTGAGGAAAGTCTTTAGCCCCACCCTAAAGGCATTTGCTAAAAAAAATGAGAACTAAAAAATAAGGGCTCATATTTTTAAGGATAAGATTCAAATTTATCTTGCACCAATTTTTTATTTGTCTCATTGAACTTTCATCCTATAAAAATAGATCTTAAAACTCCCTCCATAGGATTCCATCCTCATAGGGACCTCACATAATTTTATTTTAGTAGAATTTAATCTTTAACTCATCCAACAATAACAACAAAATGAATAATGGAAGGTTTTCCTACTAATCCATCTCTCCCCGTCCCCCTCCCTTGTAGATTGCCTTAGTTGCATTAGTTTGATCCATTAGGGATTAAACATTTCACATACTTGATTAAGAGACAAAATTAACTTTAATCACATTCATTTAACTATCAATTGAGTTGAATTTCAATAACTCCCAACAAGAATCAAGTAATGGTAAGTTATCTACTTTTAATTTGTAAATGTAGACTTGAGGTCCACTTCCTTTTATATTAAAGGGAAGGATAATAATAAAATATTATTTATATCGTTCTACCACCTAATTGCCAACAAAAAACTCATTAGTTCTAGTTGTTTATTGAAACCATTAGTGGCATATACCATATAACATTAACTAAAACCTAAACTTTAGCAAAAAGAAACAAAACAAGTTGAAAACTTGAGAAGCAACACCTAATCCTTGGAAGCTCCCACCTTTAATTTGTTAGTGTCTTCTACCAAAGCATTCTTGCTCATTACAAATCCAATCATTGTAATTAAATAATTGATTGCCCTCATTGCTCAAGTTGATTTCATATTGTCCAAGTGTTGAGATAATAAGTTGAATGGTTCTTTGAGATGGCTCAAGTCTTCTACCATTACCATGGTTTTTCCCTCCATCATTCCCTTTTGTAGGCCTTCAACAACATTCACCAAACCAAGATCATTTTTCTTAGATTGTATTAACCATGATGATGATTTGAAGATGAGGTGCCTTCTGGCATAATGTTTACACTCTCCACTTTAAACTTAAACCTCCCTGCCTTGCTAGAGAATTATCAACTATCGGTGCATTAGATGAGGCCATTCCAAAAATAGTAAAGAACTATGCTACTCCACTAGCCTCTTAGTGGTATTGATTGACTAAGTAGAAATCTAAAGAATCCAAAATAAGTTGAGCTTTCAAAATGATGTTCAATTTTCAAGAACCTTTATTTCAAATAATATAGAAAATAACCATTGACCATTGATTTGCCTCTAATTTAGAGAGACTCAGTCCCCACTTGAAAAGTGATTTGTAAACAAACATAGCAACTGATATATTTGCCTTTACCTCAACATTTGTTCTTGATCCCAGGAAATTAAGTTGATCAAATAAGAGATTCTAATTGATCCTAGATAAACACAAACTACCCTTTGTTCAATGAGATTATCTTTTAAGGCCTTATCATTCAATTTGAAAAAATCCATAAGGGATGATTCATCTGATATTATTCCTAACCAAATTCTCATATTGAAAACCCATAGCCCCTTAAATGGGAATAATAATAGACTCTTTGTGAGTGTCAATTTCTTATACTACTAACCTTCCACAAATGTTATATAGAAACATTTTAGTTAATGTTATAATTATCTAGAATAACATGAATCAATCAAAACTATTTTTTTATTTAAACACAAATTTATAAAGATTTAATAATGTTTTGAAACAATTATTGTAAACTTCAATACAAATAAAACACTTGAGTTTTAAAATCATGCATTCCCTTAATTCTTGTGATATTCAATCATATATGTTTTGAAATGTGTTAAATACATTTTATAGTTCATTTCTAGATCGGAACATTACATTTTTTTATGTTGTGGACTGCCCAAACTTGTCAAGCACCTTCAAACAAAAGGTATTTCTTCAAATGAAGGTGTCTTCATTCAAAGATAGTGTAGTGAACACCTTTGAATGAAGGGTCACCTTTGTTTGAAGGTGGTTTTTTATTGTTTTAAAAAAAATGCCTTCGTTTGAAGGATACCTTTGAACGAAGGTCTTATTTTAATGTAAAAAAATAATCAAAAGAGAAATGACAACTCGCAATTTCACTTTCACAATATAGATTACACCACAACATATAATGGAGCTCTCTTCGCTTTCATCTCATTGACTTTAACATTACTTTCATGAGTCTTCAAGCACTCATTTGCACTATAAATATGCCACATGGCTTTGAACAAGGGTCTGCTACATCTAGTCACTTGTAAAATTTTCTATTTAACAAGTATTTTTCAATACCAAATCATATGTGGTTTTCAATTGATATTTTGAAGTTTTATATGCTTTATTTTTTTACCCTAAAATATCTAATTTAAACCCTTATGAGCTAATTTTCAACCTTAACATTTGAAATTATAAACCTAAATAGTTAATTTCAAACCCTAAAGATCTATTTTGAAACCCTAAAATGTTCAATTTTGAAGCCTTAAAATCTTCAATTGAAACCCTAAAATGTCCAATTGCCACACTTGAGTTCTCATTAAATTCACTAGTGGTATAACAAATTAGAAACTAGATATCTTACCCCCCTCAAACTCTAGTATGTGTTGTATATTTTAAGAGATTCTTCCTTGTAATCATTGAGAAAGAACATCTATATTGGATAATTTGTGGAGATTAATTATTTTTCTACCACCCTTTCATATTATCAAACACACTATTGATGTCTCTAGCTTCTCTATCTAAAGAGCTCTATTAAATAGAAGCACATCATACACAAACTAGCTTGGTGAGTTTTATTTTCTAGCTTTAATGAAACTTATAGTCCTCTTGAGTTCTTACATACAACCTCCCTTTTAAGGGGCCTTTTTGTAGATTTTTTTTCATAAATAGGAATAATAAGGGGGAAAGTAGGTCCCCCTATCTAATTTCCCTCTTAGTGGGGAGGAAATTTTTGGAGACTTCATTCATTATAATAGAGTAAGTGGTCATGGAAATAGAGCTTGGCAACTATTTGGGCCTAGATCCTTCCTCACACCAAATTAGGAAGTAGGTCTAATTTCATCCACTGTAAATAGATTATAAGTTGCTTATTCATAAGTCTACTATTGTTGTATCTTCATTATGGTATATATATGCATCTTCATCCTTTACATCACAAGCCAAGTACTAAGTTCACATGTTGCACCCACTTCATTACTACTTAAATAGTAGACAATACCAACAACACTTGAATTTGCATCTCCTTTAACATAATTTCATATTTATGAGAATGATGAAATGGATCATATTTTAATATGTTTATGGTATCTAACTCACTTCCCACTTGATCATGTTTCCTAATTATCTATTATCAAATTTTCATGTTAGTATATGTATATCATAACTTAGAGTTTGAGGGGGGTAAGATACAAAAAAAAAATGAGTTAAAAGTTTCAAACAATATATGTTGGATCTATCTAAGTCATACATGTATGAGCTTAAGTATGGTATTATATGCATGTTCATCATTTACATGTTACAATCCTTACTAAGCTCACATGTTGCACCCACTTCATTACTACTTAAATAGTAGATAGTTCATTACCAACAACACTCAAGAATTTGTATCTCCTTAAGTGTATAATTCCATATTTATGAGAATGATGAAATGGATCATCTTTTAATTTTTGTTGATGATATCTAAATCACTTCCCACTTGATCATGTTACCTAATTATCAATTATCAAACTTCCATTAGTATATGTATATCACAACCTAGAGTTTTAGGGAGGTAAGATAAAAAAATAGTGGGTTAAAAGTTTCAAACAATAAATGGGTGGCCTGTTAAAACAAATTGTTTAATCCCCAACAAGTTAAGTGGCCACCTTTTCTCATTAGCAATGCAATTAGAAGTGTTTGTAAGTTTTTTGCACGCATCATTTGCTCTATCTTAGTTTCTCAAACAATGTAACATCTAACTGGGCAAGCCATGATGATAATTAGGCTTCTTTACTATACTCAGCCTAATCTACACTAGATTTCTCTACTAGCATTTTGTAAAAACTTTTATTAATATAATATAAATACATAGGCTTATACACCTTTTTCTTAAAAAAATAATATATTTTGAATCTATCCAATTCATACATGTATGAGCTTCATTATGGTATGTATATGCATCTTCATCCTTTACATCGCAAGCCTATGAAAATGAAGCTAGGAAAATTAGGAAGAAAAAATACTATTACGAAGCAACCAAATACTCAAGCGTGTAGGTCTAATTGATGTCTTTAATTGATCAAGTGATGAGTATATAAAGGAATGAAAAGATAACTACCGAGCTCTAACCAACTCGCCACCTAAGTGATTAACCCACAAGGGTAAAATAAAACTCGTAGAATAGGAATTTTACACCAACACCCCTCTTTAAGCACAACTTAGGTGGGTAAAATAACTATTGGGGCCCAATAACTAGCCCTACTAAGGTACCCAAGTACAATGCAACCTCATAAAGAAGAGGATAAAAACTTATGGGAAAAAACTCCCCCCAAATGAGGGTAAAAATATGCTCTTTAAAAGATGAGAAGAACCAAAAATCCCATGTGAGGAAAAATTCCATCCCATAAGATAGAAGAAGAAAGACTATGTAGCCCCCCTCAATGTAGGATCTCTTGTAGTGATGGTAGATGTTTGACAATGAATGTTGAAGATGATCCAATATTGTCAAACAATATTCCTCCCCTTAGGAAGAAATAAAACCATAGAAGTATGCAAATTTCCTTTCCATTCCTAGAAGGAATACAAGGGAAGATAAGTCAATGATCCTCCCTCTAAATTCTACTCAAATGTCTCTACATTAATTCTAAACTATGACAAATATAGAGAAGCAACAAGAGGGATTGAAGATGCCCTCACAACATTTGAAGAAGATGATGCAACACCATAGGAGCTAACATCAAAGAGAATATGAATATCCTCAATAATATCCTCCAATTCTACAAGATAAGACTCACAAAGCAAACCTATAATGTCTAGCAAGTAATAATCCCAAGTAATTTTATTTGGAAGATGATGAATAGCCTGTTGCATTGAATTATTGGAACCTTTTGAAGAAGTGACACTAAAATATATAGATACAATAGTAGATGGAGGAGATGGAGTATTAATGTATGTCAACCAAATAAACCAATCATCCCATGAGGATGTGTCCACACAAGATGGGGCAAAATAATTCTTTTTATTATCCAAGGAAATATCACTATCAGATGAAGATCCAAAGTCTCCATATAACCATTGGATGATAGTCCAAGTAGTAAAAGGGAACTCAGTGTGCTCTATGTGATGTAGAAAATCCTCATAAATAGTAAGAAATATTAGTCCATAGACCATGTCATTCTTGTTAAACTATGCATTATTTTATTCATAGTCATTTTGCTTAGGAATGAGTCCAAGAAGATAGGGCAATAGACCTTGTTCAAGACAATGATTCTTTATTCCTTATTTACAAGAAAAATAGTTCTTTGAAGTTAGCTTGCAATATAAGGATGGAATTGAAAATAAAAAGACATGATGAACCCCTCCAAAATGGAATTTTATCTCAGTTCATGATTAAAAAATACTTATATAATCACCTCCATAATTTTGGCACTTTATAATTTTAGTGTGTAAGTCCAACTGGAACAAAAAATGACACTTTATAATTTTAGTGCATAATCATTTCTTATGGACCGGGCATAAAATAAAATAAAAAAATCACTTTTAAAAAAATGGCACTCAATTTCAAGTTTCGAATCAAAAGTTACATCAATTTTAAAATTTGTCAAATTTGCCTAAATTTTCACTAAAAACTTTTTTTTTTAATTCCTTTGAAAAAATTGCTTTCACAAATTTGAGAGGAATTTTTTTGAAAGAATGGAGGTGAATTTTAAGCCCCCTTTAGATGGTTGTGACCACACCATATAACCAAGGCCTTAACTCCTTTGGAGGCTCTCCCCCTCTCCCTTCGCTAAAATATGCATTAAAATGTTTATTGATGTAAAAAAATCTCCCTTTTTTAGGATGAATAATGCTCTTTTTGTGTTGCATAAAAATTGACACAAATGCCCTTATTTGTGTTGAAGTATGCAATTAAACATCCTGATCTAAAGATTCAAATGCCAATTCCCTATTTATGCAAAACTTCACCCATCTATAGTAGAAATTTATACCTACAACAAAAAATTTAACACCTTTGCAAATTTCAAAAAGATTCAACTATGCCTATGCAAATTTATGCAAATATTTACATGCCTACAATAGAAATTCAAAAAATATTTTACAAATTTCTTTGCAAATTTAATACACCTTTCCAAATCTTTCAATGCAAACAACAAATTTAGAAACATGTTTACAAAAATATACAATTTTACAATAACCTTGCAATTTGAGGGTGAGAAATACAAATTATTTCAAACTAAATTTGAAAGTATAAATTCACAGTTCCAAATCCATGTTGAATTAAAAATGCAAGACAAATTTATAGTGCTTAATTCAAATAAGCAAATTTAAACCAACAAAAAATATGCATTCAAACCAAAAATGTCTCCCTAAAGAAAATTTAAGTCATACATCAACAAAATTCTCTATAAAGGTTAAATCAACCTTCAATACAGAGCCAAATCAACCTCCTCTATGGTGTAAAATATCTCAACATCTTCCTTGATGTCAACATAGACCTCTATGAAGCCACATACAAAGCTTCCACAATACCAAAGCAGACCTCCATGAACCCGCAAATAGAGCTTAGATGATGCCAAAGAGACCTCCATGAAGCCACAGGCACTAAAAATGACTCACAAATGGAATTTGAAAATTTGAACCAACAATATAACTCACTTGGCTTTGATACCATGCAAAAATGAAACTAAACAATTTGTGAAAAAAAAATCAATATTATGAATCAACCAAATACTCAAGAGAGTAGGTCGAATTGATGTTTATCATTTATCAAGTGATGAGTATATAAAGGAATGAGAGATAACTAACTCTCTAACCAACTCACCACCTAAGCAAGTGATTAACCTACAAGAGTAAAATAAAACTTGCAAAATGGAAATTTTACACCAACAAAGCCTTACTAAGTTCACATGTTGCACCAAATTCATTAGTACTTAAATAGTAGACAATTCATTACCAATAACACTCAAATATTTATATCTTCTTTAATATAATTTCATATTTATGAGAATGATGAAATGGATCATCTTTTAATTTTTGTTGATGATTCTAACATGCTTCCTACTTGATCATGTTGCCTAATTTTATATTATCAAACTTTCATTAGTATATGCATATCATAACCTAGAGTTTAAGGGGGGTAACATAAAAATAGTGGGTTAAAAGTTTCAAACATTATATATGTTGGATCTATGTATGAGCTTCATTGTGGATTATATATGCATCTTCATCCTTTACATGACAAGCCTTACTAAGTTCACATGTTGCACCCACTTCATTACTACTTAATGTTGGAGTGAAGAAGACACTGAGAGGGTGGGCGAATCAATGTCTTAAACAAGTTTTAACTTTTCCCTTAAAAAGAATTGAATAATTTATGCTTTTAATATTTCAATGATAAATACATTCATGAATTGAATGCAATCATTAAAGAACTGAAATAAGAAATATTAAAGCAAACCAAAGATCATCGCAGTCTTGAAACATTATCACATCAAAGCAATGAGACCATAACATAAAGAATTTGACGAGTGGAAAACCCTCTAGGGGTAGAAAAACCACTCCAGAAATGATGCCTCACTGGCTTAATTTGAAAAACTTTATGTTTACACTACCTCACTGGCAATACTATCTCACTGATAGATTTCAAATGCCTCACTGGCAAAAAAACATTTTAACCACAAACAACATAGAATGTAAAATATAGAGGGTTTCTTTGTTTCCCTTCAAATCATATATTACTTTCATTCTGATACATTTAATATCTTAAAGATTCATTCTAGAATCTCTAAAATATTAAATATATCAGTAATACAGACTGTTTTGCATCATGTTTGTAAAACTTCAATCACACAATTCGGTTTTCACATCCAGCATAATAAATATGTTAAAAGCATCGAACTTAAAACAGTGATCAACCACTCTTTATATAAGTATATAAAAATTTCACATTTGTTGTCATTTGTCTTCATTGAAACTTTCAGATATAACTTTTAAAACTGATTGCAATAATTGTTTCCCTGTCGAGTCATTGTGATGTTTCTCTTTGGCAACAACATTCAACATCAAAAACAATGAACCACACCTTTATACATGGTCGATATCTTGAATAGAACAATATGTAAAGTCTAAACAAGAAACCCACATCAAAGTTACACAAAACCATTAATGTTCATCTTTTAGAAAGTAACAAAATGCAAAAAAGCTCGACCAGGATCTTGCATTACACTCAAATCACTAACTAGGGTGTTAAAAAGAAGAGTTTGATTCAATCTTAGTAAATAATAGATATCACCTAGTGAAGTTGAATGTTGAAGACTACATTTTGTAGCGTTGTACCACCATAAAAAAAAATTGTTCCATGCCCTAAGTCAACCATGGCTAGGTTGAAGCAAAGACATTTCAATCATACTCATGCAACCAATAACCGAATTGAAACCATGTCTTGCAACCGCCATTTCACCTTCTCAATCGAAACAATCTTCCTTATGCAAACCCTATCTTGATCATGGCAGAATGAGTTTGAGTTTTTCCAAGAATGAAAGTGAATTAGGGCACAATTATTATTTCAGTGTTACAAATCAAACATTATCATTATATCCCCAATAATCACTATGTCGGTCATGATTTTCCCAAATAACATAAATCTCATAATGCTCAATGATGTAAAAGAACATATGTCACCAAAAAAACCTTTAATAATTGGTGTCGACTTATGACCATATCTATCATGTCTTTGACAGTTTCAACAAACATTCTACCCTTTATCATTTCACATGAATAATGCCAAACATTATAATGTCCATTATGTGACCTTTGACATTGAACAATACTAATATCATGAGTTTCTCGTGACCATCAATAATGCAGTGAAACCATTTAAGTACCCAAATGAAATCAAACATAATAATGTGCCTTTTGACCATGACCACACAGGGATGCACATGAAGATGTTCTCCCGCATGGTCCAATATCAAACCTTTACAAAACTTACAACCGAATATACATATATTATCTTAATGTTTTTACCCCACAATTATGCCAAGGGGGTAATGCTGCAATATATGTCTCTGAATCAAGCTTATAATGTTACCAAGATGTCAATGCCACTATGCATAGGTAAACATGTCTAAAATACATGTTCAATGATCAAATGTATATAGTGCCATACCAAGTGTGCCATATACCTGTGAATGTATATTGTGCCATATATCTGTAATCATGGCAATGACCTTGAAACCTTGAATATACCTATTTGACACAATGCCAACCAAAGATGCCACCAAGGACAACAAACTCCCCCTTTGGCATTGGTGTCAAATAACCTAAAGCTATACCTGTTTAAACCATCAATTCAACCCTGTTCAAACATGTAACCACAACCATCAATTTTCTCCCCCTTTTGACAACAATGCCAAAGACGGAGGTCAATAAAGGTAGAAGAATATTAAGACATTGTGACCAATCTTACCAACTACCCTGAATCTGTAGGCAATGTAGTTAAGGCACCAAATACCAGTTCAACATCTGTCATAGTGGCACAAAAATAATCTACTCCAGCTTAAAGCATACTGTGAAGAAAGCAAATCTCAAGAAACTCTTACCAATTAGACTTGCTCCCCCTGAATCCATGAATTGGAGGAATTTGTTGAACATGAATGAAATATTTAAATGAAAACTTTGAACATCATAAAGAATAAGAATGTAGTTCATCCTGTGATTGATTAATCATGTCCATATGCATCATAATGATATACCGACCATCCTTGTTAACAAGTGTAACACTGAAGCATACCAAAGATGAACTCTAATAATACTAGGAAGAATCAGATGCAACCATGATCTGAACCAATGCTAAAGGGAACAAATGGTGCAAATAGATAAGAGTGATTATACAATAGTAAAACAGTAGTAGTGTATCATCATAATATCAGTATGCATTGTAAATTCACAAAAGAATACAGAAGAATGATTGAATCAGGGGTGTAGAATAGACATAAAGTCTCCCCCTAAGACATTGCATACTTTTAAGAGCAATTAGGCAAGATTGTTTCAAAAAAACCTTGCAAATAAACAACCAAGATGGTTATAACTTTCATTGTCATTTCAACAATAAAATTCTCCTCAAAACAATATTCACCATATTGTACTTTTATGATTCAAACCCTACTAAACTGATATCAAATGATTTCCAGAACTTTTACATACCTTTGTTACCAATGATATTGAATTGAGAAACACAGCTTTGCCAACATATCTACCAGCACTGAGCAAGAAAAAGTGAAGTCATAACATAAACTGATCATGTTTCAAGAAATGTTTGTTGTCACACAATGAAAAGACCATTGTTCTAGCATCAAGATCAACAAATCAAGTATACATCATTGTAAGCATTGAAAAGCTCAATTTCAAGCAACATTCACTATGTAAATAGCAATAGCATGTGAATAACAACTGAACAAAAAGAGTATAGCCAAACTGCTTATATCAATTTCATCTTGGAAACACTTTGCATAAGAGTTTTGTAGAGCACTGTCAATCTGTCAAGCTGATATTTTTTTTTTCCGTTGTTAAAGACAACTGCAAACCCACCATACAATCTTGAAAATACACAAGATCGCACTTTGTCAATACTGTCCTCAATGTTTCAAAAATATTGATCAAATAAGTATTAGCTACTCACTGGATTGAGCACATGCATTGAATATAGAATCCAAGAAAGAATCACATGCATATAGCCATTGTATGGAATAATATGAGATACTAAACAGTGTATGAAATTTACAAAAGGAAAAGACACTATCCTGCAGAGTTATTGCTTCAGAATTCACAAAGCATAACTGATATGATCACATAAACAATATTTGTCACCTTTTGCTCATTATGTTGACATATCACAACCTAGTAAATGCTATATTATTCAAACAAAAATGCCAAAACAAAACTATCCTTTGAGCCTTCCCAAAAACTTCAACGATAGAATCATCACTTTATTAATTAGAACTACACCAATAGAATCCAATGTAGCAACTAATCATAGGGATATATAAAAAACTTGAAATGCGCCCTGAATCTACATATAGATGATTTAGTGATGAGAAATATGAGGAAGATCATTCACTGTCTCCCTCAACTCAACACTCATTTTCACACATCTTGTCTCTTGCAAATTATAAATATTCCCTTGAGTTCTTGAACCTGCAGCAACAATTTCACTTGTTTTCTTTCTAATCTCACACCCTAGAGCATTAAAAAGAACATAAAAACCCTAATCACAGATTTGAGTTACGCCCAGAAGATTATGCTTGAGCTCTTCTACATAGTACACATCCTGCAAACACAAGTTATCATTCAAAGAAATTGTTCCTTTCCCAATGATTTGAATACAATCATCATTCCCAAACCAAACTAAACTGCCATCACAATATTCAAAATTAAGAAAGTTACTTTTTTCACCTGTCATATGGTGTGAACACCCACTATCCAAAATCCATTCATTATTCACCTTAGAATGTATAATTTCTTGACTAACTGTACCTTCCATCTTTTCATTAATTTTCTTTGGTTTCTAAATCAACCTTATTTGAGTAGTATCAATAAAAGTTTTGGACTTGTAACTCTTTGTTGTTTTGTTATGCGGGAACTTATCAAAATAAGAGCATTGGCCTTTTGTATAACCAAGACCTGTTTTATTGCTATACTGTCTTTGTTTACCTAAAAAATCTGCTAGTTTATTACTACTGTCACACATATCAAGTTATTTTCTCAGGTCAGCAACTTTTGCCTCTAAAATGCAACATTCTTTTTCTTTGATTTCTAATTGCACTTTTGTAACTTCTAGTATTTCAATTTGAAGTTTTAGGTTAGTAATTTATTTCTAAAAGTTATTCTTCTTTACCACAGCTTCCTCTTTGAGTTTTTTAATGTCTCTCAAGGCACTGTTTAATTCACTCTCAAGATCAACTTCTTCCTCTTTGTTAACAAAAACATATTCACTTTCTAATTTACTATAGTCTATATCAATTTTTGAGGATATTCCTTCCTGCAAGTCATCATTTTGATGCATTTCAATCAGTTTGTTCCAAATCTCCTTTGCATCCTTGAAATAAATGACCTTAGCAATAATTTCATTTGGCAAACTATTAAAGATAGCATCCATAACCCTGGCATTGTACTCAAGAGCCTTCATTTCATCTAGTGTAGGAGGAGATGTTGTAGATACTGAACAACCTTTTTCAACTACTTACCACACATTAAATCCTAAAGAGGATAAATAGGTTTCCATCCTACGTTTCTAGAAAATAAATTTTGAGCCTTCAAACCGAGGTATTTTAAACACAGGATATTCATTTATTTTTGAGTCGTTGTTCATAACATTATCAATTTCCTTATTATGATCTTGATTTGGTTCTTCTATTTTTGAGCCATTGTTCATAACATTATCAATCTCCTTATTATGATCTTGAATTGAATTAATAACTGTCATAAACAGTGTTTCATCTCCTTCCTCAATAGATGCATCTATACCATTGTTCGATACTTCTACCATCTGACTTTTCTTTTTAAAGACATTTTTCCTTTTAGAATAAGTTTGTTTTTTCTTTCCCTGCCTATTATATGTTTCATCACTCTCAAAGTCATTGTTAGGACATTGAGAAGCATAGTGTCCTACCTTCCCATAGTTGAAGCATTTAAAGGGTAATTTTCCTTTATATCTCCCTGAACCCCTTGTTACCAGATTTTCACTTATAGCTCAATCAAGTAGAGCTTGTTGATTTTAAACTGAGAAAAAGGTACATTTAAATCATTCTTACATTACATTCAGATGCATAAATGAAATAATCCAAAAAGATTGCATTTTACAAATTACTACATTCATACATATGCATGTAACAGAAGAAAGATTCAAATCTTTCTTGAACAACAGAGTAATCTTTATTGAATGTATAAGTGTACATTATCTCACACAAGCCGTGAGATTGACTTAGTTTATTCAATACAAATAAAGAAAAGAATATACATGAATAAGTAAAAGAAATGTACATATAAAGAAGGAAACCAGTCATTGCCTGTGAATGATTGGTTCTGATGTGTCATTTTGTCCTACTGTTGTCCCGAGCTTCATCTGTCCCTCCTAGTTTATGTTGCTCCTAGTTCCTGCATTTGACATAAGCAATGGTGTTAGAGAAATGCTCTAAGCAATGAAAAGTTTCCAACATTACATGAACAAATACCTATGCATATATAAACTGATCTCAATTTAGATTAAACAAGCATGCAAATCCTAGATATCCCAAAAAACCATTGAAGTCATCAAACACATCCAAAATATGCATTTATTTCACTAACATATTTGCTTCATGTGCAGATAAAGGTGCATTTGTGTTTTGATCTAATCTATCACATTTTAGCACGTGGGTTAAAATGTGGCTCCCACAAGGGTTGAGCTCAACATGATAAGTTATCAAATAATGAGCTTATTTGAACTTATTTAAGAAGGAAATGCAATCTTAAAAGTTATCATATCAACATAACATGGAATGATAGTGAACAGGCATACATAAGATGCTTCATTTATATCATGTTTTCACATTTTTATTGTTGTCGTGTTTTACATCATCTTTGTTATAGACAAGCATCATGAAGAGTGCATATTAATCAAGAAGGCAGTTAAGATACCTTATTCCTAGATGGAGGAACATCAAACAATGATCATAAAATAATACAGTCATAAATATCATGGCATAAAGTAAGTAATACAGTGGTGGAAATCAACAGCCATAACAACCAATGAAATGTCAATAGTTACAACCATATTCACTACAAAGTTGAATCATTAAGAAAAATATGAAGGCAACCATGAAAGAGAAGTATTACTCAGCAATAAAATAAGGGTTTCTCTTTCTAGTAATTTGAGTATGAGCAGGTTTTCAAAATACAGAGTGCAAAATGATCAAACATGAAGTACCTAGAAGCAGAATACAACTACAACAATATAATATACAACAATGTGAAATGAAAAGAATATGTCGAAGTAACAACATGGTGACCCAAGTTTTTTCTAGAAACCCTCACAAATGGCAATCAAGTCACAATAACCGCTAAAGTTTTGATTATTTTCTCATGGTGCTACTTTAATTTTTTTTGAAAATTTCCCAAAATATGCTTCTACAAAAAAATAAATCAATATTCATGCTATAGGAAAGAAAAATGTGAAACCCCCTATAGTAGGTTAGGGTTTTGAAGCACATATTCAAGGTTCCATAATGCCAAAAGAATTCATGAATAGCACAAAGAGGGTGTTCTTTACAGAAGCTATCAAACATGAAGAAGAGTCTAAATAGACAAACATTGTTTCCCATTCTTTCTGAATAAAGAATGTCGTAAATACCAGAGAATGTTTTCTTAAACTATTTATCAACAATAGCCATGAAATAAAGAAAACCCATAAGATCATAAATGGTGGCTAAAGGGATATGGCCAAGATGTGGGTATTGTAAAATGCCAATTAAATATAAGCTATGTTTCATTTTTTTTAGAGATCGACCCACAGCCAAGCTAGGATTTCATAACATATGGTGAAAAGAAGCTCCAGGAAAAGAAACTTTTGACTTGAAAAGGGAATAAAGGATAAAACCCAACAGACAGAAAACACAAGATAAACAAGAGCCTAGCCCCAAAGATTGAGACAGAGCAAACCCTTAAGGGTTTTCTAACATAAACCCTCCAAGGGGCCGAACCCACAGCCATGAAGGATACATATAGCCCAAAGAAGAGTTTGTATCAATTTTTGAGGATATTCCTTCCTGCAACACAAGAGTTGATAGTAAGTCAAGAAGGATATACTTCATCTCTTCCACCTTGGCTAACCTCACAAGTATCAAAGTGCAAGAAATAAATGATTTCCTCAGATGAGCTTGATCTTGAAGAGATAGCTCCTCCAAAATCCAAGGGGAAGAAGAAGGCTAAAGTTTATTCAAGGCTTCATATTGAAAAATTAGGTCACAAGGTTGTAGATATTGGTTTACCTCCACATGAACAAGGGGATGCAAACATGGAAGATTACATTGTCACAAGAGTTCAGCTTGGTAAGGTAACAAATGCAAGTGAAAAAGAAGATGCACAAGTGGTCTTGAATGCATTATCAGGAAGGCTTGATAAGATGGAGCAGGCCAGAAATATGTACAAGGATAAAGTTGAGCGTTATGCATCAGTTTTGAGGAAGATTGCAGGTTCTTAAGAGAATGTGCAACCTATGGCCATGGTGAACATCGAGGAACTAGTGGTGCAAAAGGTGAAGAAGTTTGTCTCCAAGGGCACTGTGTTATATGATTTCATTAATAGAACATGGCTCATAGCTCATAGTTGTTGCAGATGAAAAGACTGCTCAAGTAGCCAAGTTGAAATGAAAGCTTGAGAAAGAAGAAAACACACTTTTTGAAGAGCAGAAAGAAATGGAAAGATGTCTCTCATTTTGGTCACAAATGAAAGAGGCAAAGCTGAGTAAATTAGTGGAAGTTGGGGTAATTCCTAACAAACAGAAGTATGTGGAAATAAGAGAATCTCTTAATAATTGCATACAAGTGATAAAATCTCTCATCGAGGACATCCAACAAGTACAAGAAGATTTCGAAGGACATCATTTCATCATGGTAAGTGGAATTGAGGAGCTACCGGGTAAGCTCCTTGATGATGATCATACTTTCCTCCTGGTCAGTGAGATTTCTCAAATATTCAAGGAAGTTATCATGAAGCAATTGGAAGATGAAGGATTTTCAAAGAATTCCATGCACGCCATATGTGATGTACGAATTTCTCTTGCCTATCTTAAGACACATCTGGATAGATGCAAGAAAATTTGCTCATTTGCAAGAAGATCAATCACAAGAGTTCACACCATTGTTGATTATATAGTTGGTCCAGATGAGGCATTCATACAGAAGACAAAGAAGAAATATGATGACTTTCGCACCCAAATTGCAAGGAACCATAAAAATTTCTTGTATCTACAGTGTTAGATAGTTTATATGCTTTATTCTATGCATTTTGTAAATAGGCTTTGACATCTGACATGTCATTTCAAAAAATGTAATTACATGTATAAAAAGACATGTTTTCCTCTAATGGTGGACAACTTTTTTGAATAAGTCGACTAGTTAGGTGAGATTTTCCTAGATTTGCTCATCTGATTTTCCTAGATTTACTCTCCTCTCCCATCTATAAATAAGAGAGGATTCTTTTGTAATGGTCACCTTTATCTTTTGCAACGAAGTGTTGCCCATTTGAGAAGTAGATACTGAGACTTTGAGTTCATCTTTGTGAATCTAATTTTGACTAATACAGAAGTGAAGTTGCATACCAAAATTTGTGTTGGAAACAATTATCTTTTGATTTGATCGAATTGGTAGTGATTAGTAATTGAGATTGAAAGGGCCTTGAGTAAATCTGTGTAAACTTTGAGTTACACTCTTTACTTGAATTTTTGATATTGATTGAATACTATTGGAGAATTCTCTATAAGACTTTGTGCTTATATTTACTCATGTTGTTCATGGGATTATTGTGAAGTATATATAAGACTTTGTGCTTCTCATACAATGCCGGTTACTATCTTGAAGGATTTGTTATCATAAGCTACGAAACGACTTTGTGCCATTGTGAGATTTTTCTTATTTATTGTTTATCATTATCATGTTGATATTCCTAGGCTTTGCTTTGACAAGATAGGAATATTAGAATTATTGTTTTGTCTTAGTTTGAGTTGTATTGCATTAGGAACTTAAAATCGTGAAACATTGTAAAACATATTCTCTGAAAAAAGAGAGAATCATGAATGTGACACACTCCATATCGTTATTGTAGATATTTAATTAGTTTTGCTAGTTTCAATAATTAGTTTCGATCTCACATAGTTGTGGCTGAAGTCAAGGTTTTGTAATTTGTTAAAAAGGGATTACATAATTTTCATCCAACAGTTTTTTGGCGACTCTGCTGAGGAAAGAATTATTCAATCAAAGCCTCACACTTTTGATTGAAGTGAATAAGATTTCTAGTATCTTATTGTGATCTTGTGTATTTTTATTTTTATTATTTCTCTTGTTTCCATCTACATTTTGGCTGGTATAAGATATACATGAGGTTTGAGGGCTCAAAGAGTGGTGGATCTATTTTTCGAATCATTGCGACAACATAACATCCTTCCTACTCTTTCACAAGCAAGGTCACCATTGTAGTGCACTGCAAGTTATCCTCCACGAAGACTAAGATCTCCTCTTCTGAGTGAATCTTCTATTTTCCATAGAGTTCCAATTAAAGTACGTATTGTGCAACATATTATGGATGCACCACCTGTAGGACCTTGGGGAAATGCATTCGGTCTCCTCAGTTTGGCCGCACCTTTGCATGAACTTCCACATGTCTCAAGAAAGCATATTCCAAAGTTTGAAGGTGACGACAAACAACATCCCGATGAGCACATTTTTGCCTTTTACATTGTTTGTGGTGTTCTTGGCGTGGAACATGAAGATGTTGTTGTGAGATTGTTCATTGAATCTCTACAAGGAGTCGTTGTTGAATGCTTTTATACTCTTCCACCTGCTTTAGTAACTAACTGGAACACTCTTCGCACCAAGTTTGAAGAAAGATTCAAACCTACTAAGGATGCACACACCTTATTGGCACAACTTATAACCATGCGAAAAGAGGCCCATGTACCCATGTGTGAGTTCATGGCTAAGTTTAATAAGCTGGTGACAAGGATCCCAACAGTGGATAAACCAATAGATCATAACTTAAAGTGTTTCTTCATCAATACGCAACTTCCCAAAGTAAGTTTTTTCTGGCGTAGGGAAGCTCTTGTGAATGTTGAAGGAGCTCAATAGTTAGCTACAAGTATTGAAGATGACATGATCCTTGCTGGAGAAATAAGAATGAATACCAACAAGAAAGTGCAAGCGTCAGGAACTTCAATTTCTAATGCCAATTCTAATAATGCTAATTCTAATTTTTATGATCCTATGGATCAAAGGTTGGCGAACAGAATCTTGGCTTTGAAAAAACAAGTTTCGAACAATAATATACTTACAAGGATGTTCCAAGAAGGAATTTTCCTAACTATTTTTGGAATAGAAATCATAATCGTCTTCTAGTGCCACAAGGAATACTTGCACTTGAAGCCCCACCTACTAATACTATCGCAGGATACTATGAGATTGAACAAGATGAATATGCACAGCCGAACTATCCCACGAAAGAAAATGTTGATCTTTTTCAAGATGAAGGCATGGAATCAGTTGGTGACTCCAATATTGCCTATTTGCAAATGGCAAATGAATCCGATGATGAGGACTTAGTGATGGATGCATATGTTGTATTTATGCTATCACAACAAAATCAACTTGATCAAGCTCAAGCTACTACTCCACCAATGAAGGATAAGCCACCAGTTACCATTGCAAAAAGAGGGTCTCCTTTGTCTTGGTAACCCAAAAATACAACAAATAAACAAATAAGTGCTCCCCATCCTCCTCCTTTAGTTCTTGTTGTTCCAAAAGCCAATCTCCAGGTTCCTAAGACTAGTGTACCTTTTGTTAAGCCTATTAGTGAAGTTACCACATCCACTTTACAAAGTTATTTTCAAGCTTTTGACATCATTGATCATGCCAAGAAAAAAAAGATCCAAATGTTTGAAGTTGAATACCTCAAAGCAAATCCTGACCAATTTGATAGGCTTGTCAAGTTCATAAAGGATAAAGGAATTACTCCAAGTAAGGATTCATCTCCTGATATTCCTACTTCCCTAAAGCCCAAGATTCCATAGAATAACCTTGTTTCTAATCCTCTAGTTGTATCTAGACGTATTGATCCATTCTTTCTTTCTTTTCTTATTAGTGGCTTTAAGTTAAGCAATTGTGTCATAGATTTTGGTGCATCAGACAATGTGATGCCAACCAAGGTAGCTATTGCCTTGGGTTTGAACCTAACAAAAACTTTTAGCTGTTGTTTTTCCATGGAGAACAAGTAAGTACCTCTAATTGGACAGATTAAAGATGCACAGTATGCATTCATTGCATATCTTGAAAAGAAGATCAAGATGATAGTTCTAGTAGCTGATGTGCCAACGTCTTATGGAATTCTCATTGGACATAATTTTGTAAAGATGTTGGAGGTGAGCTGAACATGGACATGTCTGAAGTTGAATACCTCAAAGCAAATCCTAACAAATTTGATAGGCTTGTCAATTTCGTAAAGGATAAAGGAATTACTCCAAGTAAGGATTCATCTCCTGATATTCATGCTGCCCCAAAGCTCAAGATGCCACATAATAACCTTGTTTCTAATCCTCCAGTTGTATCTGGATGTATTGATCCATTCTTTATTTCTTTACTTGTTAATGGCTTTAAGTTAAATGATTGTTTCATAGATTCTAGTGCATTAGACAATGTGATGCCAGCCAAGGTAGCTACTGCCTTGGGTTTGAACCTAACAAAAACAATTAGCCGTTGTTTTTCCATGGAGAACAAGCAAGTGCCTCTAATTGGATAGATCAAAGATGCACAATATGCATTTGTTGCATACCCTGAAAAGAAGATCAAGATGACAATTCTAGTAGTTGATGTGCCAGTGTCTTATGGAATTCTCCTTAGACATATTTTTTATAAAGATGTTGGAGGTGAGCTAAAAATGTACATGTTTGAAGCTAGAATACCTATGAAAGGCATAATGGAAAAATTGATTCCTAAAAGGGAGTCAAAATTCTCAGTAACACAGTCTAATGATCCAAGAGCTCAATTTTTGTTTGAGTCTTCAGGTGTTGGAACATATTATTTGCAAACAAAAGAAGTTGTTGAATCTTCAACAAGACATGAGTTGGGGAGTTTTGATTCTTTTTTGAAAAAAAATGAGTCATCATCAGATAATTTGTCAATCTCAGATCATGAAGCTTCATCAGATGATAAAGCTACAAATTTTGATATTGTCAGTCTTAGTGATCCAAATGGCATTTGGCTATTTGAGTTTCATAGCAGTTGTTCTTCCATCGGTTCTAGAGCTGGAATTGTCTTTATCTCTCCCAAAGGAATTTTTTTTCCTTTTTCTTTCAAATTATAGTTTGATAATACTAATAACACTATTGAATATGAAGCTTTGTTATTAGGGATGCAAGTTGCATGTAAGAAAGCTATCAAGAATATTCATGCATAAGGTGATGTTGAGTTGATAGTTTGTCAGGTAAGGAATTTTTATCAAACAAAGAATGACAGGCTAAGACATTATCGCAATCTTGTTTGGGATTGCATTGAAGAATTTGATGCTTTTGATATTTCTGTAGTTCCAAGGGAATACAATGACAAAGCTAATTCTCTAGTAGTTTCAACCATGCTCCTAATACCACACAAATATTTTCATGGTTCTACCTATACTATTGAGTTGGTCTTACACCCAAGTGTTCCTGACAATTCAGATAACTAGAAATTTTTTAATGATGATAATCAAATTGTTTCCTTTTTGGAAAAGGAATTTTTTTTATGAGTTATACTTTAAAGGAAGTGATTCTCCACATCAAGAATCTATTTCTAATCTTGATCTAGTTATAGGCGAAAAGTTCCTACAACTCAAAGGGAATAAAATTCCTAAGGGGTTGGTATCCCTTGAGAAACTCTTTGATAAGCATGATCGTTATGTTACAAAACAACTCTTAGATTTTGATTCATCTAATGAGGTTGAACAGATTAACTTAGGAACTGAAGTAGATCCTTAGATAATATACATTGGTAAGTGTTACATAATTGAAGAAAGAAAGCAATTTGCTAAGTTGTTACTAGAATACATGGATGTCTTGGCATATTCATATGAAGATTTAAAATCTTTTCGACCAAAGGAGGTGCAACATGAAATTCCACTTAAGATTAGAGAATTTCCTTATAAAAAAAATCAAAGGAAATATAACCCAAAGATTTTTGGAACAATCCTTGTAGAGGTTCAAAAGATGTTGAATGCCCAAATTATATTCCCCATCCATCATTCAACATGGATAGCGAATATTGTTCTCGTTCATAAAAAGAATGGTGAGATTCATATTTGTGTGGATTTCTAAAATCTAAATCAACTATCACTCAAGGATAATTATCCTCTTCCAGTAATGGATCAAGTTCTTCAAACCATGACTAGATCTGAAATGCTTTCCATGCTAGATGGTTTTTCTGGTTACAACTAGATTGAAGTCAATCCAAGTGATCAACACATGATAGCTTCTTGGTCACATGGTGTCCACAGAAGGTATCAAGATTGACTTGGAAAGAGTCAAAAGTATCAAATCACTTACCTTTCCATCAACTAAGAAAGTTGTTCATTCTTTCTTTGGAAAGGTGAATTTTCTGCGAAGATTCCTTATAGATTTTGTAGAAAAGACTCGTCATATTGTTAATATGATGAAAGGTACTACCACTTTTCATTGGGCAACAAAAGGAAAAGTTGTGTTCGATGATATCAAATAGGCTATTGCTCATGTGCCAGTGTTAGTCTTTCCAGACTACATGAAGGAATTCATCATGTATAGTTATGCTTCTAAGCATACACTTTCAAAAAAATTGGTACAAGAGAATAGTGGGGGTTTTGAATCCCCGATTGCATTCATGAGTTGTCCTCTAAAAAAATATGAACTGAAATATTCCAAAATGGAAAAACATGCTTTTGCTATGGTTAGGGATATAAAACATTTCTAGTTTTACATCCTCAACAGCCATGTTAAAGTCTTGGTTCTAGATTCAACCTTTAAGTCTATCTTGACGCAACATGAGTTTAGGACAAAGAGAGGCAATTGGATTTCCAAGATTCAAGAATATGACATGGACATCAAGCCTACCAAGTTGATATGTGGGTGAGGTTTATGTCAGCTCATTGTTGAAAATAATCCTTATGGAGAAGTTTCAGAGATTGAGGAGGTAGATCCAAATGAACTTCCAATGGTGTTATTTGTCAGTACTACTGATGAATGGTATTCCAACATTGCCCATTTTCTCACTTATGGGGAATCTCCTGATTACTTGACTTCAAAGGAGAAAAGAATCATCAAATTAAAGTCAACATTTTTTTTCTTATGGGACAATGGTTTGTACAAGTGTGCATTGGATGGAAATTTCTTGTGTTGTGTTGATGAAGAACAACAAGAAAAATTGTTGAAGTCATATCATGACTTAGCATGTGGAGGACACTTTTCAGCACCAGTTACTTCTCACAAGATCTTGAGAGCAAAGTATTATTGGCCTAAACTCTTTTAGGATGCATACTCTTGGGTGCGTAAATGCGAGCTATGTCAACAATTCGTGGGTAAACCAAAGTTGGCAGCTTTTCCTTTGAAACCAGTTGTCATCAAAGAGCCCTTTTAGCAGTGGGGAATTGATTTCATTGGAGTGATAAATCCACCTTTAAGTTCGGGACAGACCTATGTCCTAACTGTAACTGACTACTTCACCAAGTGGGTGGAGGCAATTCCAGTTAAGCATGCTACTTCTGAAGTTGTGTGTAGTTTCTTGAAGGAAAATATCATTTCCAGGTTTGGGGTGTCAAACAAAATTGTTGTTGACAATGCTTCTGCCTTCTTGTCAAGTGAGATAACTAAGTTCTATTTTGAGCATGGCATAACATTGTCTCATTCATCTGACTATTACCCGCAAGGTAATGGTCAGGCATAATCTAGCAATAAAAACTTGGTGACTATCATCTGCAAGATTGTAGATGAGAATCAATGTTTGTGGCACAAAGCTTTGTATGATGCTTTGTGAGCAGATAGGATAACTCCAAAGTGTGAAATTGGCATGTCTCTTTTTCAACTCTTATATGGGTTGAATGCTGAAATTCCAATTACATTAGAACATCTCGCTCTCAAATTGGCTAAGGCCATTGAAGATGATATTTTTGACAGTTCAATTGATAAGCGGATAATGTATCTCTCTGAATTCTAGGAAAAGCGAGTTCAGGTGGCCAATCCTATCATGGAGCATCAAGAACAAGTTAAAAAAAAATTGACAACAAAGCAAATTCTTGTGAATTTCAAGTTGGTGATCTCGTTCTCTTGTGGGACAAGCAAAGAGAGCCAAAAGGTATGCATGGAAAGTTTGATTCACTATGGATTGGGCCTTTCAAAATTCATCAGTTACATGGTGAAAATAGCTTTCTCTTGGCATACGAATGTGGGACAACATTTTCTCTTCCTCACAGTGGGCAACATCCGAATCTCTTTACATAGTGAGGTGACAGGTGTTCAATATAAATATTTTATAGTCCTTGTCTTTTTGTTTTTAAGTCATTTTGAGTCTTTTTATTTTTGTCACTTGACTCTATGCCCAATGGATGGATAAAGTCACTTGGAATTTGGAGTTCTTCTCCCTTCAATTGTTTCTAAGAATGACTAAAGGAAGCTCCCTAGTTGGAGCCAGTTCTTATCCTCGAATCTAGCAGCACTCGATTCATGGGATAACCCCCTACGAAACTTGTCTATTTCGTATTTTTCGCGTACTTCAAGCATGCAAAATGAGGAAATTTTTTATTTCCCTTGATGCATTGTCCTAAACCTGAAATTGTGCATTTGAGTGTCTCTTATTACTCATCTTTTGAAAATGTTCAAAATGGATATTTTTGTTAATTCCCACTCTTTGGGAGTTAGTTAATTTTTCACTCATGCCGGAGCGTTGATTTTCACCACTCCTACATGAGCCTTATGTTTGAAAGATTACTCTAAGTGTTGGAGTGGTGAAAATCACTACTCCTACACTTTACACTTACCCTTACATGCACCACCGGTGATTTTCACTGCTACAACATGTTTTCTTCTATTGAGTCCTTCACATGCACAAACAGTGATTTTTACTGCTAGTGCATCCCCATGTTTCAAAAATCTTGGAGTGGTGATTTTCACCTCTCCTAAATTTTTCCTCCCTTTTTTTATGAATGTCATTAATGCATATCGAGTTCACTAATGATCGACTTTAATAGCTTATTAAAGTCATTTTAGGTTATTTTCCCCTCATCTTAATATGTTTTCTTCCTCTTCCTTCGTGGTAATCATCTAAGATCTTATCAAGCAATGTTTTGAATGGATTTCGTGGGTGGCTGTAAACCAAGGTTTTCACACATTCGCCTTTTAATTTTAAGCTAAGGTTTCCATCACTTTCATCAGGCACATTTTTGTGTCTTTCTTCTTCGTCGATCTTTGATGCTATCTCTCTTTCAATAGGGTTTTGATGCTTTCATTTTTTAATTTTTTTTTTGTCATCGTTGGCCCTAGGTTTGGTTTATTTTATCTTGAAATATTTTACCTTCTTTCTGTTTCCCTTCCATGTTTGAATTTTTGGGTTTTCAAGCCCTAGTTGTTCTTTGTATTACACATCATTTTCTTGATGCTCTACTATTGTTTTTCACTACTCAATCACCTATCTTTGCGGTTGGTCATTTTGAGTGCTCTTTCATCAATCTTCATTGATTTTCATGAAGTCCATACTTGTTCAAGTGGGCTTTTTCGCCGCTTGAACAATTATTGATCTTCCCCATCAAATGTACAAGCACTGAATTTTAGTGCTTGAACATCCAAACTCCTTACATCTCATTAGATGTAGGAGTGGTGAAAATCACAACTCCTACACGAAGTAACTTTCCTCCCAAATGTGAAGGCAGTGAAAATGCTCACCCTTACATTTGACTCCAATTGAAAAGATATGCTCAAGTGGTGTTTTTCAATGCTCAACCATGAGTTTGATATTTCCCAAAAAAATGCACAAGTGCTAATATTTAGCGCTCCAACACAAGTTCTATCAAATGCTTAAGGCATGTAGGAGTGTTGTTTTTCAGTGCTACTACATGCAAATGAACTTCTCAAGATGTAGAAGCGTTGATTTTCAGCGCTCCTACACAAAAAGCAATTTTCTACTTAAACACTCAAAAATCATTCCATTTGTGCTCTGAACCTCGTTCCATTGCTAATTCTCTAATTTCCATGCCTCATATCTCATTTTCACTCGCTACAAATTGCTTTCTTGCTTCACATTTTCCAACTCATGCTCATAACGCATTCTCTCCTAACATCTCCTAATCCATTGTTCTTGCAGTTGCTTTTAAGCTCTTATTAGGTGATCTTTGAAGGTGACCTTCCTTGATCTTTGGCACTCTTAGATGACATCAAGAAATCCTCCATCATCTTCTCAGAAGGGAGATAAAATGAAGTACAAATATCAAGGTGTCTTTCTACCTACTGTTGTGCTCTCAAAGGTAGATGAAATCAAAGACACAAAAATTGGTCATCAAGACATGGAATATTTTGTAAAACAATTGAGAAGAAACCATTAGAAGAAAATTTGAGATCTATTGTTCATAGCAACTTGCACTTGGTATCTACATTCCCAACTATTGCTCATAACACAAAGTTTTTTCTCCAAGTTGCATCTCATTACATCCGAGAAGACAAAAGTGTGAGAGATTCCTCAGGATAAGTCATGATGAGATTATATCCTGAATTCTTTGATATTGTTTTCTGGGTTCCACACATGGAACAATATACAAAAATATCAATTTAACAAGCACAGGAGGTCTATAATAAGGATACAAATAAAGCTAAAACATTGATTAATACTCAATGGTTGAAATATCCAAGGCCCATTATCTCAAGATGGCCTAAAGGGCTTCCTTGAAGTGATTTCAAAGAGGATGTTAAGGATATGATTACTCTACCGAGTAGGGTGAAAGGCTTACCTATTTCATGCCATTTTCAAGATTGGATGTATGAGTAAATCTACATCATCAGGAGAAGGAAAGCACATATAGATTGGGGAACTCAGATAAGTGATGAAATTCATGAATAGTTGATCAATGTGCCAACCACTTTGAAATTTTACATGACTTCCTATTTGGTATATGTTGCTGCAGTTATGAGGCAATTTCCAAGGTTGTCTACAAAAGGAAATAGAAATGTTGTACCTGTATATGATTTCTATTATCAGTTAAAATTAATAGAAAGTATTAAAAAATTTAGAAGAGTCACAAATGCTTTCTTTGCACCCCTAATATTCACTTTTGATTTCACTCTTGAAAAGAAAAGAGTGTCAGATGAATCCCACAAAGTTGTTAGTAAGGTTGGATGTATATTTTTGCAGTTTCTAACCTTCACATATTTGAGAGTAGGCTATTATTCTAGGTGTCCATATATGTTACCCAGATATCCCTCAGAAAAGTGGATACTAATGGAGCTATGCAAATAGTTTATCTCAGTCCATAAGGAATGTCAAAGAATTCACAAGATAGGTTTCAGGTTTCCACTAACTATTGGGAGATATACTGTTCATAGTGTACAAAAAGCGAATTCAGTTGCTGCAGAAAGGAAAATCATGACTATAAGGACATATAGATACAAATTTGACTTTGACTAATGAAATGTGAATAGGAAACTACAGAAAGATCATCAACATGTCTACTGCTTTAGGGATATATGGGCAGACTACAAAGATGAAGAAATTCAGAGAATGGTTTTTTGCAGGTTGACAGTAGAGTAGAAAAGAGATCTTGGTGTACTGATATTCCAGAGGATTTCAAAGATCCTAGCGACATCATGAATTCTGCTTATGAAGAGGATGAAATTGCTAGGAAACCTTTACCTCCAATGCAATGGTCTAAGAAAGAAAGTATTTCTATTAGAGAAATACTTGTCCTATTTTGCATAATACAATTGAATGGTTGCATAGGCATGGCTTTCAAATGAAATCTTTTAGGATAGAATCAGAAGGAGAAACACCAGGAGTAGACAGTAGCCAACGACAAGAGCTCCACACAAAAAAAAGCATGCGGTAACTCCCTCTTCTTCTCAAAGAGGTCCTAAGATCAAGTTTACTTTTGGTAAAAATGCAACACAAACAACTGAAGAAGAGGAGGCTATGGAATTAGAACAACCACATGTAGAAGGAAAGGAGCTTGCTTCTAAGGAACAATCATCCAAAGAAGAAGAGAACGAAAGTGAGGAAACAAAAGAATCTGATAAGGAAGAATCTGCTTAAGATGAAGGTGAAGAATAAGGTAATGAGAAGGAACTCAGGCATGATGATGAACAACAACTATCTCCCCATGAGAATATTGTTGAATATCATCCCCAAACATCATCTCGTATTACTTCCAATATCCCTCATACTCCTTCAAATCCAACTACTCCTCCACCTCCTCTTCCTACCTCACCTCCTCCTACAACTTTATATCCAGTGAATGTTTCCATTCCCTCTTCATTATCAATAGTCTTGTTGTGCCTATAGCACACTCACCCCGTTCAGAATAGGGACCCTCTCTTTTCCATCCTCATAGGGTCACTTTTTGATTTTTCCTCATTTTGCATGCCCCCTATTTTTGAGTTTTTAATGGTTAGGGAGTCCTAAAGTCATCATCTGGAGTTGACCAAAGTTCACCACCCAAGAAAATTCTAAGTATTTTTTCTTCTACGGTCTCTTTTGATAGTTTTCCCTTTAATTTTGAAGATTGTCATCCTTCACTCAATGCAGGTCTGGCCTTGCACGTTTCCCTTAGCGGGGTTTCATCGTGCTTTCATCATTTTCCCAGCAGCCGACCCGGGGCAACCACCCACATGGCAGGTCTCGCCTCCTCCGTTGCTGTCACTTTCGCCGACCGACCAAATGGAAACTCCCTGGCTAACTCCCATATCTGGGGTCTCGACCTTCCCACTGTCGGTCATTTCAAAATTTGTGCCCGACTACCTCACCTGCTACCGTACGCACAATTAATGCGGGTCATTAATGATCAATTTCCTATAAATACCAAGTTGACCTATCATTTTCATTCCTTCAGTTAGATAATTTGTTAGAAGCTTTAGCCAACCTTTGCCACCTCTATGCCTGCGTGATCCTTTTGTCGTTTCAAGCATTGCAATCGTTCAATTCTTCACCAATTTTTGCAGGATATTCAGGTATGTTTTCCACTGCCGCCAGGTAGTTGCATTCCTTTTAGTGGGTTTTTCATAATTGGTAAAATCTTAAGAGAAAAAACCTTGGACTAGTTAGGAAACCAAACCCTGCACCTCCCCATGTCGATAAAACTTTGAAAATCCATCGATTCGGTCTGTTTAGGACCCTACGAAATTTCAACCCATGGTCGTTGTTCTTCACCAGGGCATTCGTGCTCTTGTGGCCCACAATGCCTCCCTTCACCAATTCCATTGACTTGTAAACTTTAAATGTGAATTGACGGCCTTCACCCTTGGTGGGCCTGTGCATGTGGGCAGATGCTACCCCTTCGCCACAACACGTGAAGCGAGGAAAAAACCTAAGTAAAACAAAGAGTCCAAGAGCCCTTGCAAGTCTGCTAATGTGGAATTCCACACGTGGGCGACACTTCCCACCTTGTTATTTCCTAATGACCATCTGACCTTGCCACCCCACCTTGTCGGCCCCGCAAGCATCACATCCATCAAACTTAGTAAAGCATGACCTTCCTTTGTAGGCCGCTCACTGTAGATTTATGTTGCCTCTTCACCACCAATGTTAAGGCCTCCACAAGCAGCCAAGGTGACACTCCCTCCCACATCGTGGAACCCATGGTCTCTTGTGCCCTTAGAACTTGCTTGAAAAAATGTAAATATTGATCCCTTTGTGTGCATAACTATGTGGGAGTCCATCCTTGGGTTGCCCTGTTCTCCTCGCTATTTGTGAAATGGTATATGACCTTTGCCCATCCACCTTGCGGATCTCGATGGTGACTTCCCCCCGAGCCTTCATCAAAAAATCTCTAAGGAAGAATGCATTGTGGGCAGCTCTTTGCGGGCCGCCGTTGTGTGATCTCCATTTGCGAATGGTCGTGCCCTATCGTCACTCCGCATGGCGAAACTCGAGCTTTCCTCTGTTGTCCAACCCTCCTCAAGCAAAGCAACTGATTCCAGGGCCCTCTGCGGACCCACCTTTGTGGGTCGCCTATTGCGGGGTGCCACCTTGTCTTCGCTGTTTGAAAATGACTATCCCTTAACAACATTTTGCAACTCCCCGCTTGCATTTCCTTCAACAAACAAAGATTGAGGAGTAAACCTGAACCGCCTAGGCCTCCTACAGGTCCCGCCATGTAGGATTCCTCTTCTAGGATGTCATTCCTAAATGGAAGAGCTACAAATAGCCTTGATGCCACCTTCTTTTGCACCCTTTGAGTTCGCAATAGAAAGATGATCAAACTAACACCTTAGAGGACCTCGTAGATGAATGAAAAATGCACATGATTGCCTTAACACCTTGACTGACCCCTGAAATATGAAGGCAAAAAATGGATGTGGGTGGCCGCTTGTGGGCCACCATGCCCTTGGAGTCGTTTCACCCAAAGTCACTCCAGACGGCTACCAACCCAGGGAAATCTGCATCCCTTGGCCCACATCCTCATAATTGACCCTAATGAGTGCTAAATGATGAACTTTGATGGATTTTATGATCTTTAATGTGGAATGTTTGATTTGACCCTCGTATTTGCAGGATTTCACTAACACTCCCCTAATTTTACACATGAATATGCTTACTACATCTATGTCTACAAGATTTATGGAATTGGTTGCAGGACCATCGGGAGCGTCCTCAGAAAAAGAGAAAGGAAAGATCGCCAAGGCACCAAGAAGCAAAGAAGACAAAGATCAAATGAAATATCAATTCTAGGGGGTGGACCTCACCTCCAGAGTCACTTCAGATTGGAACAAAATTTCAGACACCAACCTTGGACATATAGATATTGGTGAGTTTAGGAAATGGGTCATAGTCAACCCAACCACTGACAATGCAAGGAATATCAGAAGAAGCGGTCTCGCCAAAGCATCTAGCTTCCCACCCACTCTAGTAGTCCCAAAACTGGTAATGACATGTAGGGAAGCCTACCATAGGGGAACTTGAAAGATTATTGATCATGAAGGAAGAGTACTAGTAGACTTGTCATCCCAATCCATAAGTGAGACATTGCACATCCCCACATTTGACCCTATGGAGGACACTAAAAAGGGGTATGTAGAAAACATGTGGAAGGAAGATCCACAAGGTTGCAAAAAGTTGATCAACCAACATTGGTTCAAAGAGAAGAGGGGTAGCGTTGCTAAGGTGCCCCAGGAACTGTTTCATAGTGACTTCTACGAGGACTACCATGATCTGGTGACTCTCTTAAGTAGGGTGATGGGAATTCCTACTGTTTCCTATTTCCAAGAATGGATGTTTTACTTTATTGAAGAAATAATTAGAGGAAAAACCAAGTTCCATTGGGAAAAGATGATTAGAGACAATTTGCATAATCAACTCATGGCAGTAAAGAAGATGTCACAATTCTATATGACCTCTTAGTATATCTCCTGGCGGCGGCATTCCTGTACAAAGGATTGTTTGTTGCTCAAAGTCCAACTCCAGGAAGGGAGCTGAAAGTATATGATAAATATCCATAACTGCAATATCGAAACTTCAAGAAGGACTATCACAGAGTGAATGATGCCTTTATTGGGCATATCATCGGACTTCTTGGGGGAGACTTTGAAAGGAGAGTCTCGCACAATGCCCATGTGTTCATTCATAGGTTTGAGTACCTGTTGATATAGTTCCTGAAGTTTACTTATATCAGAACAAAGGGCTTCTCTGAGAGGCCTTACAAGTTGCTCAAGTACTCAAATGACTAGATGGTCATATTGGAAGTCTCGTGACAATTAAAAAATGCTCATACTCTGTTGAGCAATAAGCAGAGGGTGGGAATTCCCTACCCTCTCACCTTTGGTTAGGGCATGTATACTATTCCCACATCTCAATGCACAAAATACTCAGAGAAGGAAATAGTGGAATATAATCTGGAGCTCCACACAACTAGACCTAGGATGGATCCTTATGGAAAACTAAAGAAGTTTGTCAGAAAAGAATACACCCACTTGCCCCACATTGAAGACTTTTGGGAAAAATTTCAAGATGATAAAGAGGTGCACATGCGGCATTATATGTGCATGACCGCCCAATTTGTGAAGTTAATCAATCTCTTCCCGGTGCCTGACTAGAGCATGGAAGATGAAGAAACTATCTTGGATCCAAGGTACGATGTTGTGGTGAACTTGCCACTACCATTGGTAGACTGGGATGAGGAGGAGGTCAATGACCTCGATATTGTGACTAAGTTGGTGGAGAATAGAAATAGATAGTGGATTGATGCCCAGATCACTCAACTAAAGCTACAATGAGCTACATTGACATATGGTGAGCTTGAGGACAAGATCAAGAGCGAAACTGACAATGGGGAAACTATTGCTCCAACTAAGGAAACCCCAAAATCTCCTCCAGCAACACGATCAAGAAAGAGGAAGGAGGTATTAGAGCGGCAACCTAAACCAAAGGTTTACTCAAGGAAGCCTATAGAAGGGGAATCCTCCAAAAGGGCCAAGAAGTCGGGAGGGTTTATTGAGATACCCACTATTCAAGAAGACCCTCAACATGAAGGAGAAGAAGAGGCCGAGCACCCTCAATCACCACCTGATGCCTCTGCTCCTCCCAGTGCTACCACCATTGCTACTACTCTACCTCCCACATCTCAAACATTGTCGGTCTCATCCCCACTCGCCATGGACATCTCTATCCACTTGGCTTCCACTTCGCCTACAACTCCAATCATGGTGTAGGTTCCTCCTCTACTACAACATCTCCACTATCATCCTCCTCATTGTCTCCTTCTACTACAATTACCCTAGTTGCTACAACAACTATGCCCTCCCTCACTCTACTAGAGGAATTTGTGAGACGCATTCAAAATATACCCATAGAGCTCTCTAGGGTATTAATGAATCCTGCAGTACAAGCTGTGATGGCCCAAGTTGTAGCTAGTCTCCCCATTCCCCTTCTCATAGAGCCACCAAAAATGGAGGCTACAATGAAAATATTAGAAGAACTAGAGAGATGTCAGAGGGAGGCTGCTAAGGAGATGGTTGAAGGATCTGAGGATCCATTCAAAGATGACTATTATGAGCATCCTGAAGGTGGGATAAATGTGACTATAGATGAGGTGGCCTATGAAGAGAAAAAGTAGTCACAGTCTTCAGAGGAGGACAAAGAGGTACTTAACAAAGGATACATAGTTGAGAACTCGGATCAAGAGTTTGAAGAGGAGTTGTCCCAACAACTCAAAGATTTTGGAGAAGAAATTGAACATGAAAGGAAACCATCTAAATAAAGAGATGATATTGGTGACAAAATGGAGATGATAGAGGAACCTTCATTGTTTTGGAAAGATAAAGGCCCTGTTCAGGAAGAGGAAAGACCTCCTAAGAAAGAAAAGGAAGAGGAGGAGGTTGAAACAAAAGAAGAGGAAAAAGACAAACCTGAAGAAGAAGTCGAGCTTAAAAAGAGCCTCGAGCTAGAATGCCATGAAGAGCTCAAGCGAGAAGTAGAGAAGGCCCCACCGACAGAGGGTGCCACTAAAGAAAATGTATCCACTACTAAGCCAGATAAAGAGAAGGCTATACTAATCCAAGATTCAGATGAGGAAGAAGAAAGAATAGAGCTTGAAGTCTCTGGTCACGAGGAAAAGCAGCCCCAACTTGAGCAAAAAGAGGAAGGTGATCACAAATTGCCAAAAGGAGAGTCAAATTCTTGATTGGCTATAGTAGAAGCTACAAAAGAAATCCCTCGTCCTCATGGATCCAAAAGCTAAGCTTGAGGCTATCTTGGCATGAGCACAAACGAAGCCGAGAAAAGAGAAGAAGCCAAAGAGCCACTCCCATATAATAGTTGATGCATCCGGATTGAGGACCGTGTAGATTGCCACCCCAATAATAGACAAAGGAGAAGGGGTTAGTTACAATATCTCCACCATCCACGTAGGTACTGCTACAAGAGAACATAAGATAGATGAATTCTAGGGATCAGTAGCCACGATAGTCAAACAAATGAACAAATACCAATCCTCCAAGGAGGAGTTGAAGGAACAAGTGGCGAACCTCAGTGCCCACATTCAACAGTGGACATCCCTAGAGGAAGAATCCCTGACTACATCTTCCACACCCCAGTTGCTATCTGAAGATGAATTCTCCAAGATGGAGAAAATGAGGAATTGGACCAAGGCTACCTCAAATTGGTTCAGACAAGAGCTATACAATGGTGATATGGGTATTGGCCATGTTGTTCAAACAACCAACAAATTTTGGGAAGTGCAGAAGTAGCTTGAGGGCACTGAGAGAATTTGTAATAAATTCCTTGAATTATATAGGATTACATATCCTAAGCTCGGGCCATCCTCAAAATGTCGAAGAAGACCTGGGAGAAGGAGCTGGCCCTAGTAAAGGATGATCATTGGCTGGTGGAGATATGGAACATGGGCCTCGATCATAGAAGGGATGTCATATAAAGAGTACTCCACAAAGTAAAGCTTGACCTTGAATGGGTCAAGGAACACGGGACAGACAACGAGGAGTACCTGAAACTCATTAAAGATTACGACATGCCTGTTGTCGAGCTAGATCTAGAGAAGATCAGGTCATATTTCCACAAGAAAATGGAGAAAGGGGCCATAGATTTGTTAACACCGAACTTTGTGGATTTTGATGCCTGAGCCTTTGCCCAATCAGAGTAGGTGATCAAGAACACACCTAAGTGTATAAATAATTGGGAGCTGATCACAGGAAGATCCAGGAAGCTGACCTTCCAAGTGCTCCAATCTGATATCATGGAGTGGAATAAACTTCAGGCACTGATGGGAAAATTTGTGGAGTATGCCACTATCCAAAGAAATGAAGGAAATCATGTCATTGATGATGAGTTCCTAACAGTGTAAGCTGTAACAAAAAGAGTAAACCACTACATGAAAAAAAGTGCTATAGTGTTAGGGCACTAGAAGAAAAAATAAGGAAAAAGACAAAGAATGTATTTTATATTAGTAAATTTTAGGGGTATGTGAAACCCTAGCTTGTAATGAATCTGATCCATACAATGTAAATCAATCCTATCCATTCATTTGGGCTTTGGAAAACTATAAATAGGGGGTCTCCTCTCATTTTCAAAGAGAGAGTTGAGTTGTAATGACATGCTACAAAAAATTTAATAGAACTTCATTGCTTTTGGTGGATTCTTGAGTTTCTCACATGTTGCATGATTCATCTTCTCAAGTTTGATAGATTTAATTTATTTCATCTTGTTGTTCTTAGTGTAAATTGAAGTAGTTTGTAGTAACTTAGTTGATGTTGTCCATTGATTTTGAAGAATGCTATTGTGTTGATGATTTCCATGTTCATGCTTTTTATTGGTTATTGATGGTAAACAATTGTGTAAAGCTATTCTGAACATAAATTCTTTGCTACACTTAAGTTTCATCTTTCATTCATGCTTTATGGTGAATGAACAGCTGAAAAACCTATAGACCCTAGAAGATAACACTAGTTTCATGATACTATGTGTTTTGGTTAAGTGGAACTCAGTTATAGGAAGGTTGTCCACTGTAGCATCCTCCATTATCACTGTTTATTGGTAGTTGTAGGTCTGGGAACTTCCTCTTCCCTTTTCCCTTTTGACCTTTCTTTGAAATAGTAGTTTAGGCAAAGTTCCAACATCATTGTAAAGCCAAATCTGATGTTAAAAGTGGAGTTTTAGACTGTTGTTTTGAACTTGCAGCAACTGCACATCATCTCTAAAATCTTAGAAACTCCATTTGAAGGTCCAATTTCCTTCCAAATTAACAATTTTCCATTGCCCTTGTGATTACCAGCAAATCACATCAATCCATTGAGTTGTTTTTGTAAGTCTTAACCTGACACCCGAGAGACCTTGGGATAATTTTCTGCAACTTGCTTATAGGGAGTTATCTTTCAAGAGAGGTAGTGCACTTGTGTGCTACCTGTGTTGAGAAGTGAAAAAAAACCCATCAACAAGTCCTTACCACTCCTCCTAGAATTTCCAACTTGCAAACTATTGATGTTTCTTTGAGTTCTCCCTCATCCATTCCAAGTTTATCATCTCCATCATTTGATATCTCTTCAGATGTTGAATTTCACAGGTTCATGAATGAGTCTTTGTAGGATCCACTTGGTTTGCAGTTCACTGGAGCTATCATGACTGATACTACCCTGATTGTTACAATATCAACCATTCCTATAGAAGTGGTTGCAACGCAAGAGTTGACAGTAAGTCAAGAAGGATATACTTCATCTCTTCCACCTTGGCTAATCTCACAAGTATCAAAGCGCAAGAAACAAATGATTTCCCTTGATGAGCTTGATATTGAAGAGATAGCTCCTCCAAAATCTAAGGGGAAGAAGAAGGCTAAAGTTCATTCAAGGCTTCATATTAACAAATCAGGTCACAAGTTTGTAGATATTGGTTTACCCCCACATGAACAAGGGAATGTAAATATGGAAGATTACACTGTCACAAGAGTTCAACTTGGTAAGGTAACAAATGCAAGTGCAAAAGAAGATGCACAAGTGGTCTTGAATACATTATCAGGAAAGCTTGATAAGATGGAGCAGGCCAAAAATATGTACAAGGATAAAGTTGAGCATTATGCATCAATTTTGAGGACAGGTTATTAAGTGAAGGTGCAACCTATGGCCATGGTGAACATCGAGGAACCAGTGGTGCAAAAGGTGGAGAAGTTTGTCTCCAAGGGTAAGGTGTTATATGATTTTAGTGATGAGATAATATTACATGGCTCATAGCTCAGAGCTATTACAGATGAAAAGACTGCTCAAGTAGCCAAGTTCAAATTAGAGCTTGAGAAAGAAAATAAACACACCTTTCGAAGAGCATAAAGAAATGGAAAGATGTCTCTCACTTTGATCACAAATGAAAGAGGCAAAGATGAGTAAATTAGTGGAAGTTGGGGTAATTCCTGACAAAGAGAAGTATGTGGAAATAAGAGAATCTCTTAAGAACCACATACAAGTGATCAAATCTCTCATCGAGGACATCTAGAAAGTACAAGAAGATGTCGAAGGACATCGTGTCATCATGGTAAATGGAATTGAGGAGTTACTGGGTAAGCTCCTTGATGATGATCATAATTTCCTCCCGGTCAGTGAGATTGCTCAAATATTCAAGGAAGCTATCATGAAGCAAGTGGAAGATGAAGGCTTTTCAAAGACTTCCATGCACGCCATATGTGATGCACAAATTTCTATTGACTATCTCAAGATGCATCTAGATAGATGCAAGAAAATTTTCTCATCTACAAGAAGATCAATCACAAGAGTTCATACCATTGTTGATTATACAGATGGTCCAGATGAGGCATTCATACAGGAGACAAAGAAGAAATATGAAGACTTCCACGCCCAATGCAAGGAACCATAAAGACTTCTTGTATCTCAGATGTTAGATAGTTTATATGCTTTCTTCTATGCATTTTGTAAATAGGCTTCGACATCTTACATGTCATTTCAAAAAAATGTAATTACATGTAAAAAAGAGATGTTTTCCTATAATGGTGGACAATATTTTTGAATAAGTTGACTAGTTAGGTGAGATTTTCCTAGATTTGCTCACCTAATTTCCCTAGATTTTCTCATATGATTTTCCTAGATTTACTCTCCTCTCCCATCTATAAATAAGAGTGGATTCTTTTCTAATGGCAACCTTTATCTTTTGCAATGAAGTGCTACCCATTTGAGAAGCAAATACTAAAACTTTGAGTTCATCTTTGTGAATCTAATTTTGATCAATAAAGAAGTGAAGTTGCATACCAAACTTTGTGTTGGAAACAATTATCTTTTGATTTGATCGAATTGGTAGTGATTATTAATTGAGATTAAAAGGGCCTTGAGTAAATCTGTGTAAACTTTGAGTTACACTCTTTACTTGAATTTGTGATATTGATTGAATACTATTGGTGAATTATCTATAAGACTTTGTGCTTATATTTATTCATGTTGTTCATGGGATTATTGTGAAGTATATAGAAGAATTTGTGCTTCTCATACAATGTTGGTTACTATCTTGAAGGATTCGTTATCGAAACTATTAAATGACTTTGTGCCTTTGTGAGATTTTTCTTATTTATTGTTTATCATTATCATGTTGGTATTCCTAGGCTTTGCTTTGACAAGATAGGAATATTGGAATTACTGCTTGGTTTTAGTTTGAAGTTGTAGTGCATTAGGAACTTAAAATCATGAAACATTATAAAACTTATTCTTTGAAAAAAGAGAGAATCATGAATGTGACACACCCCATATCGTTATTATAAATATTTAATTAGTTTTCCTTAGTTTCAATAAGTAGTAAGAAGGGTGCCTCCACTTTCTTAGAGGAGAGATTCTATCTCACATAATTGTGGCTGAAGTCAAGGTTTTGTAATCTGTTAAAAATAGATTACATAATTTTCACCCAACACAACCTTACCATTGATCTCTTGTCTTAGCTAGGGTTTCGAACGTGGCCTGTGATCATGGTCTTTTCTATCTTTATGAGTATGACTACACTAAATTCATGAACTTTTCCCTCTTACCAATGCTCATGACTACTAAAAAACCTTTTTTGTAGACCTTTATTTAGGGGTTAAACCATGCATCTTTGTCTTCATAACTTTGTTGCCCTCTGTCAAGACTTCACTGTCATAATGCAATGAGGTTACTGCCATGTTTTATGGACTCTTTTGCTTGTGGTATTATCATCTATACTAGCCATTGACCATGCTAGTGGTTTATTCCATCTTTGTGGAACATTTGACCTATGGACATACCTTTGTGACTGCCTTACATGACTGTCATCTTAACTTCATTTTATTGTGACAATTTTATGAATTTGATCATGACTATCATTTTGTGAAAATATCAATGAAACTCCAAGCTAGCAAGACTAAGTTATTAACCCTACCCTCTTATTACATGGTACTATCATTACCTTCTTGGTCTTTCAATTTTCCCTTAACTCCCATCCTTAATTCAATACATTGTATTGTGAATAATGTCTTTGACAACTAAACTATGTAATGAGTGTGCTTAAGTTCAAAAAAAATCTAAGACTGTTGATACTTATAAGATTGGCACGGTGTACATTGATGACTATGGACTGTCATCTTTTACTAATATGTCCTTTGCCTTTATGACAATGATAAGACTGCCTTCTTCATCACATTGATTTGACCTAATGCCTCTTTAATCTCACATTGTGGTTTCCTTTGCATGATTTTCATGATGGTAGATTGCCCTATTTTGGAAAATATTGTCCGCCTTTGATGTTGTCAAACCTACTGCCCTTAAGAGTGTTGATGGGCTACCTTGTCAAGATCAATTGTCCTCTATATCATAATGGACTACATTTTCTTCCTAAACTTACATAGTCTACCCTCATCACTGTCATCATTCATAAATCACTAGTTTTGGTAGGGTGGATTGTCCATACAAACCTTTGTACTAGGTATTTATGGTTGTCCTCTAATGGTGTAAATTTGACTATATCATTTGTGCTCATTAACAGGGTATAATTGCCCCCTCAACACCTTACAACTGCCTTCACATATTTATGTGTAAACACAAGTTAGTTGCCCTAGGTCTGCCTCTTGATTGCCTTTTTCTTGGACTGTCATACTTGTACCTATATCCTTCTTTCCTTGTAAACTCACTATCCATTATTCACTAGCTTTTGAAATACGCCCTTCCTTCAACTAAGTCACTTAAATGTGGTCTTCTTTTATGATTTTCCTTCAATGCATATTGATGGTTGTAACATACAAAAACTACCCTTTGTTACTGTGTATGCACCTGCTTTTGGTGCCTTTGATTTTCATGAAAACTTCATTGGTTGTCATGCATCTTCTAGTAATCTGCCCTTCATTTATTGGCATTTATTCTTTGTGGTGACTGTCTTATTTTTTGTTTCTCATAACTATTTATTATGACAATCCTCTTAAATGAATGACCCCACTTCTTCATGAACTCATCTTTTAACTCAAGTCTTCCTTTTACGACTCTCTTTGTGAAAGTAACCTTAGCATTAAGTATTTTCTCAAGATGTGGTTGTCCCATCTTGATACTCTATCCTTTGAAAACTATTATCTGCCATTTATTCTATGATGATAGCCCCAAGTTTACAATACTCTCCCTTTGTGAGGTTGACTTGAAAGAAACACCCCAGTATCACTTACAACACAAAATAAATTCCACAAGAGAGAAATGGCAGAAATATCATGCTATCATTAAGGATGCAAGGATGTCAAACTGAATATGGAAAAGTACATATGATTCCTTTCTTATATAGGCAATGTGAGGAATGGGATTGAACATGATTGTGACATGTGTCTTAATCCTATGACATGTGACAACTAACTAACTACCTAGGAAATGATGTCAAGATAAGTTCTAGATAAGACTTCTAGAAGAATCTTATATCCTAAGTAAACTTAATCATGTAAATAAGTCCCCTAATTACCTAGTGGAATAAATTACTAGGTGTAAACAAAGATTTTAGGAACCCTATTGGACACTTACCCTTCTAGGATCTTTCACCTAAAAGGGAAGGAATAGGGTTAAAAATCTATGTAAACACTCAAAGATTAATGTAAAAAGGGATGTATTATGCCTAATTAAGATTTCCTAATGCTCTGATCTGAAATTGAAATGTTCTAATGATGCAAAACTTAGAAAATGTAAAGTGCTGGAAAACACACTGTGATATGCAAAAGGATGAAATAAATACAATAAATGCAAAATAAAAACTATGCACCTGAAAGTGACTTTTCATTGATATTTTGGCTTTGCAAATAAGAGGTTTTCTTCAAAAAGTTTGCAACCTATTCTTCAATGATTTCCAAGCCTTCAAAGTACCTAAATCTCCAAACACACAAAGAAAGAAAGAGAAATGTTGAATGTTATGGTATAGGGGTTTGCCTTGATCAAACCCCTTTAAGGTAATTAAAACAAATGAAGAAATAAGATGGACCATGAACATGAAATATGTCTCTCATTTTGGTCACAAATGAAAGAGGCAAAGTTGAGATATCTATCAATTTAGGATGTACCAGGGGTAGAGTTTTCTTGGAAGAATCTTGTGTGATAGTATTGATGTTGAGTGAAGGTTTGTTTGATGGTTTGATTTCTATGAAAGGAAAATCATGATTTGTCTCTTGTGTTTTAGATTTTATAGGGTTTATTTTTGTGTGTACCATGATACCTTCCATATTAGGAGATTTTGTAGGAGAGAAGAAATCAAGATGTTCATCACATTCCATTAATGGGTTTTGTAGAGTGATTTCAGCACAAGGAGAAGGGGCATCAAGAGAAGAAAAATCATCACATTCATGTTGTTCAAGGATTGGATAATTTTGCTCAATTATGTATTCTTGGATGAGGGAAACATTAGGAAAGGGAGCAAGAAGATTCTCATGACTTTCAATGAATAGTTCGTCTAATCCCAAAATATCTTCTTCACAAGTAGGAGAGACATTAAGAGAAGAACAAGTATGATTATCATGATTATCTATGATTACATCACTTTGTCCAATAATGTCTTCCAAAATAGGGGAAGAAAAATAATGAGAACATTCATGGGTCTTAAAGGTTTGATCATCTAACGCCAACATATCCTCCTCACAAATAATGTGATTGTCATGATTGCTCACAAAAAAATTCTCACAAATAGGGGAGGAGTTGGAAGATGAATGTAGAATAGGTAGAGTGATGTTAAGAGATGTGTTTATGATCTCATTCTCTTGTGTCATAATATCCTCAAAATTAGGAGAATTTATAGAAGAAGAGCTTTCAACATTGTCATGATTCTCAATGGTTGTATCTTCTAACTCCAACATACTGTCATCACATGTAGGAGAGATATTGGGAGAAGAGGAACTATGATTACCATTATTGTCTATGCTTTCACATTCTTCTATCACTTTATTCTCACAAATAGAGGAGATATTAGAAGGTGTGGAACTATGGAGTGTGTCAACATTTGTATTCTCTTGCACTAAGAAACTCTCATTAGTAGGAAAGAGATTGGAAGGAGAACTTTTAGGAAAGTGACAAGCAATAGGTTCATCACATTTCATGGTTGGATTTGATAAAGTAGCTTCATTGCTCATAGGAGAGGCCTCAAGAGAAGGATGGTTACCAATGATTGGAATTTTTTTTTCAAAAAGGTCTTCCCAAATAGGAGGGGCATCAGGAAAGGGAGGAATAAGATTCTCACGAGTCTCAATAATGACATCTTCTAACTCTAAACTATCTTCTTTATGTGTATAGAAGATATTAGGAGAAGAAAAGGGTTGAGTGTCTTGAGTATCTAAATCTAAATTTTCATGTCTTATAATGTCTTCTTGAGTAGGAGAGGTAGGATTTTCATAGCTATCAATCATATCCTCCACACAAATGTGTTTGTCATGATCATGCATGATTTTATCCTTATTCACTAAAGAATTTTCACAAGTAGGGGAGGTGTTAGGAGTAGTGGCCATGATCTCAATTTTGTCTTCCCAAGGGGGAGGGGGAGGAAGACAATCAATACTTTCATGATCTTCAATGTTTGTATCTTCTTTCACCAAGATATCTTCGTCACCAATGGGAGAGATATCAAGAGAAGAACAATTATGAGTATCATGTTTATCAATGCTTGCATCATTTTGTATCAAACCTTTAGTGGATGATCTTAGTGAGAGGAATTACTTAATGGATTCATATAACATGTATAAGTCATCACTACTAAAGGGATTGGATGCTATGGTTTTCCTAAATTGAATCATCTTTAGAATTGGGTCGTTTGATGTTTTTTGTTTTTTGTTTTCATTTTCTAATGACTGATGAATGTAATCTGATCTAAAAGGACTAAGAACTAATGTTGAAAATGAAACTTGCAAAAATCTAATGCTATCCATGATTTCCATTAAAAGAAAGAATACTAATGCAAGTATAACATAAAATGAGAAACATAATGCAAAAAATAAAGATGCAAAATTTGCACCAGGACTAAGTCACCCAAGGTGGCGATTTAGTCCTAGTAAGGTGATATTTTAAGTTTTTTTTCTAAATTTTTGATGAATTTAATGTGTTTATTACTATTTCATGCAAATATATAATGTAAATGCAAAATTTCACTATTGTGCAATGAAATGATATGCAATAATGCAAGCTAAAATGAGCTTTTCAATAGTGCAAGTTTTAAAACTCTAGGATGCAAATTTAAACAATGCAATAACTAATGCAATGCAAATGCAAATGAAACCTAGGATGCACTTGAAAATAAAAATGAAATATGTTCAAAAATCAGGTTCACCAAAATCTAAACAAGGATTTTAGGAACCCTATTGGACACTTACCCTTCTAGGATCTTTCACCTAAAAGGGAAGGAATAGGGTTAAAAATCTATGTAAACACTCAAAGATTAATGTAAAGAGGGATTTATTATGCCTAATTAAGATGTCCTAATGCTCTGATATGAAATTGAAATGTTCTAATGATGCAAAACTTAGAAAATGTAAAGTGTTGGAAAACACACTGTGATATGCAGAAAGATGAAATAAATACAATAAATGCAAAACATAAACTATGCACCTGAAAGTGACTTTTCGTTGATATTTTGGCTTTGCAAATAAGAGGTTGTCTTCAACAAGTTTGTAACCTATTCTTCAATTATTTCCAAGCCTTCAAAGTACCTAAATCTGCAAACACACAAAGAAAGAAAGAGAAATGTTGAATGTTATGGTATAGGGGTTTGCCTTGGTCAAACCCCTTTTAGGTAATTAAACCAAATGAAGAAATAAGATGGGGAATGGACATGAAATAATGGAATTTAGTACCTTGCCATGATGATGGATCTTGAATTGCTGCAACAATGGATGAAAATTCTTACTCTTGAATGCTTGATTCTTGCTTGCTTGACTTGATGATATGAATGAATTGCTTGCATGATGGATGGATGAAAGGTCTCATTTTATAGAGGAGAGTTGATAATAAGGATCATGATCAAGGGCCAAGATTAAATTAGAAAATAACTTAATCAAGGGTGGAGGTTAATTGAGAGAAGAAAGACATGGATAGATAAAAAAAACTTGAGGTGGAAGATAAGATTGACACATAAAAAGAGGTCGTTGGAGAAAATTATTTAATAAAAATTATTTCAATTTAGGTGGCCAACATAGGAGAAATAAATAAAATATTAATTTTATTTATTAAAAAGAAAGGTGAGAACAAATAATTAGATAATTAAAAATAATTGTTTAATTATAGAGGAAAGGTGGGGTGTTAAAAATTAAATAATTATTTAATAGAGAGGAAAGGGATAATTAAATAATTGGAATAATTATTTAATTATAGAAGAAGAGGGAAAAACTAACTTTTGAATTAAAATAATATTTAATTCAAAAGTGGGGGAAAAAGAAAAAATATTAAATAATTATTTAATTGGGGAGATAAAGAAATGATAAATAATTAAATAAATATAACATTTATTTAATTAAAGAGAGAAAAGGCTAATGAATAATTAAATAATTGAAATAATTATTTAATTATAGAAGAAGAGGGAAAAACTAACTTTTGAATTAAAATAATATTTAATTCAAAAATGGGGGGAAATGACAAAATATTGAATAATTATTTAATATTGGAGGGAAAGTGGGGAATAATTAAATAAATAATATTTAATCAATTATAGAAGAAAAGTGTAATGAATAATTAAATAATTTAAAATAATTATTTAATTATAAAAGAAAAGGGAAAAACTAACTTTTGAATTAAAATAATATTTAATTCAAAAATGGGGGGGGGAAAGGACCATTAGATTTAAATGCTTAATAAAAATCTAGAAAAGTGTGAAAGTGATTTGCAACACTTTACAACACTTTTAAAAGACATGTATTTTATTCATTTTGCTAGGGTCCAAGACCTAATGTGGATGTGTAAAACACCTCACAACACTAGACCAAGGCGAAATTAAGTCTAATTTATCATTAATTATTCCCAAATCAAGCAAAGTATACACTTTTTGGCGACACACTAGGTACAATACTTTATTATTTACACCAACAATCCCTACCTTTTTCCTCTTTGTTGCTACCCTTCTTCCAATTATTGGGACATCCTACCACTAGTCCCAATCTCTTCTAAAAGCCACTATATTTTATATTTCTTTGAGATGTTATTACATCACTTAGCTGCAACACCATCTCAAAGAGGGGAAATGTAGATACCTAAAATCATCTAAATCTCAACATCACCTAATTTATCTTTTTTATCACCTTCCAATATTAACTAAATAAATCATATTATTTAATTAACTAGTCCAACCATCTTCTTAGCATTAATTAAATCAATTTCATTCATTTATTTAATTAACTAAAACTTTTAGCATTTACCTCTGTAGCCCAGCCTTGGTTAAATAAATTTGAAATTTAATTAATTAATTTAACCCTTCACATCCCAATCTTCCAAAAATAAAATAAATAGAAACTATATTTTAGTTTAATTCCTCATTTTCCCTCAAGCACTAGTTAGCTAAAACTAATTAATTAACTAATAAATCTAATTGCACATTCCTAAATGTATCCTTAAACTAATTCAAAGAAAGCAGATGTCATGCATGTGCATGGTCCATGCTTCCCAATTCTCCATAAATTCCTCTCATTCAATCTTGTCAATCCATTCAACTAATAAAATCCTAGCCATTCACATAACCCCAAAAAGATACATTTTAATCTTCCAAAAAGGTTTTTTTCTATCCTCATGATCCATCTTCTTCTAAGAATATCTCCACAATCCAAATCCCTTGAAACTTGGACCTCTTCAAGTGCACTAATCACAAGATTCCACTTGGAGGCTTCTCATATCTTCAATCCTCTCAATCAATCACATCCCTTGTTCTCTTAAATCAATCCTATCCACTGATCAAGAATCCTCAAAATCTATAAATCGCTCCTCATAGGTTTCATTTTATCAAGTATTCTTGGATGCAAAATCATTTTAGCCAATTGAACTTATCTCTCAGTCACATATGCATTGGATCACATCCACCTTTTGGTACTACAAGGAATTATGGGTGAGAGAACTCTTGTTCCTTTCATATTTTTGTGCAATTTCTTAGATTAATCAAAGGTGAAAATTAGTAGAATAGGACTTAGATTTAATGACGAGTCTTTTATTTATGTTCTATTTTTTCTTGTTCACAAATTCCATGCTATATCTTGGTAGAAATATAAATATAATTCCAAAACACACTTTGAAATTGTTTGGGAGATCATAACTTGAAAATAACTATTTGATATTACCCTAGTAGATTGCAATCTTAAATATCCACTAGGAATTTAGAAGAGAAAATAAGTAAATTTTATGGGAATTGAAATATGGGCTAATTTTTAAAGTGAGGGATATACATAAAGAAATTGTCAAGTCACATCCCATTGTGTTGAATTTAGAATATTTAATTGATTGTATTGGGATATTTGACTTGGAATAGGAATAAATTTTCTTCCAAGGAGATGAGAAGATTGTTCACCTACCTTTGGGAACCAAATAGATGAGATTTATATGGAAGAAATGTATACCAATGAAGATGATGAAGAAAATGGGGATGAAATTATCATAAAAATATATATAGTGGGTAGAAACCTTTGAAGTGATGTTGAAGGGGAGCCCAACTTGAAGGCATAGATAGTTGTAGAAAGTAAATAATCAGGCATTAACTTAGAAGATGATGTTGAAGCTTGGTAGTTGGAGGAATTTGAGAGAATTAAAAAGATATTTTTCATAATGAAGATACAAAAGAAATATAGTTATACTAAAAATAAGGTGGAGGTACTACAAGAGGAGAGTAGAAGAGGATTTTAGATAAAAAGGGTAATTTCACAAATAAAATTACCTAGATACATAGGAGATGGCAATCTATCAAGATATATGGAACATATGAATAGAAAATTTGAAAGAAAAGATCTAAGATTAGAGGCCCTTAATAATAATTTAATAGTAAATATGGTAGGATGGTAGTATACACACAATCCCAATATACCTACATGGACTTGGTGCTAACAATTTTCATCAAGATTAGGTATATTAAAGAAGGCTACATAGACATCGTCATAGAATGTAAGGGAGGCCCCAAAAAGAATGTGAATAGATATGGAATTCCATATGCGAAATAGATGAGCATATATGGATTCAATTTTTCAATTAGATTACCACATCCATCATAAGAACTTGGTACATTCATCAAGAAAAAAAATACAAAAATAAGGACATGTTTGTGATAATGCACAAATACTATAAAAAAATCAATTTATGGGATTCGAACATGATGTTAAACAATGTTTTGTAGAAGTTAAAATAAGTCATCAACAAATCAATAGTGAAATAAGAAGGAAATATTTTAGAAAAAGAAGTGTCGGTAGTTCCACAAAATTAGGAAGGTATATGGAGAATGGTTGAGTGGATTAATAAATAAGGTGTAGTACCACAAAAGGCCTATTTTTAAATAAGTAAGATTGAGGCATAGATCAAGGAGAAGAGGGTCCATGAAATCACAAATGAGAGTAAGAAAGAAGTCAATTGTGATAAATTTCACAAGGTTACATCTCAAGGATGACATAATTTTTAGGTACAATGATAATGTTGGTAGAAAATATGTCAATCCAACATCCACATGTACACAAAGGTCCCAACAATACTGCATAGATGGTTATAATTTCAGTAAAAAAACATACAAAGGATTGTGAGGATGCCATTAGAGTAATTTCTAAACTCGTACATAACACTCATACATGGTTTTTATAACACTTTAATACCTCTAATTGCTCATAGTATTAGTATATAAGTTATAAAAGGAGATAATATAATAAAGGAGGTAAAACTAGATAGTAACTAGGAGGTATTATGAAAGGGAATAAGGAAGATGCATTGTGAAGAGATATAAAGAGGATTTATAAGGGGGATAAGAAAGAAAGATAGAACATGGATGTGTGACTCATATGAGTGAACATAATGAAGTGTGGAAGATATGTCAAAACTAGATATTGGTAGATATAAGTAGATATATAGATAGATAGATGGAATAAGAGAGAATATATAAATGTTTGTACCTATGATAAGATATTTACAAATGTAATGAGAACAATTAATATATGAGAAAATTGTGTAAGAGATATTATATATGAGCTTGAATACATACATAAATACATACATATATGTGTGTGTGTGTATGTTTTTACCATATTTCTATGGGTGTAGATGTATGTTTATTTTCTTTTGATTTTTTATTAATCATTTGCATAAAGTTCTTCCTTATTAATATCACATTGAGGTTCAACATAAACATAATACAAAACTAGCCTTTTATCTAGTTTTTTATGTCAACAAGTATACTCTTTGATGCTCCTCTACATCCCACATAAGATGTACCATACCATAAGATATCATCAATCCATTTCCATTTGGTAGGACTACAAATCCTATGATCATCAATAACCACTTATGTCCCATAGATGAATCTTTGACAAATAGATAAAAAAATGGTGTCACCCTTGTTGTAGTCCTCCCTACCTATGTTATAATATAGATCCCTATCTTGATATAGGGTGTTATGGAAATATATTTTCACTTATCTACTTTGTATTAGCAATTATGTAATCTACCATACGTCCTCAAGGATCATTGTCATCTTTGCTATGGCAAAATAAAATGTGCTTGTCTTTTAGGTCTTCTGCTTTTCTAGGGTGTTGAGCATACATACATCATACACCAAGGCTAGAAGATCCATCATCTACCTCACCTCAACACTCTCTAACATCTCCATGTTTGCATAAGATAGATTTTGAATATTTAAGCTCTCGATTTTGATATTTGTGAACTACTCCTTGATTTCTAATTCATTTTGTACCCATGCAAAAAAAAAGGTTATCATTAGTAGTACATCATTATATAAAATTGATCATAAATGACTATAAAATTCTTTTTTTTTTCGATTAGTTCATATGTGTGGATTAGTTTTGCACCCATCTCTATTTTTTATGGGTTAGTTCCATGGGAATTTTTTCACTCCCACACAAATGGTTCCACATCCATAGGAGGAGTTCAATTACATATTTACAATATTTATTTTAAAAATCCCTATGCTATTTGTATAATAATTTTTAGCAATTTTTAAATTTTGAAAAAAAAATTGGGTAAAAATTGGTGCTTATCGATTCTGACACCTCATCAACAACTATGTGTGCTTTTACTCTCTCAACCCATGGTACACCATGGTTTCTCTCTCAAATTCTCACTCTCTCAAAGCAATGGTAAACATGAATTGTATTTTTCACCTTATATCCTTTTATATATATAATAGGGGAATATTCTCTTTCATACCAAGCTTTTCCCTAACCAAATGTACTCGACATGTGATATCACTATTCATGGTGATATACCTTATTGGCTATGATATATGAGATGCAATTTTTTTATTTGATATTCATGGATTTGTTACAATGACTTTTTTTTAAGACAACATTTATGTGCCTTCTGATATAGATGACTAATACACTTATGAGTTACTCTCATAGAGGACATTTTAAAATCATATTTATTTTTATTATATAGTTTTGACACTGCCTTTTGTTGGTTATATGAATTTTCAAATCCTCTCATTATCATAGATGATAGTTGCTTATTGATTTAGTGGCAATTACAAGGTACAAATTCCCATCATACTATTGTTAATAATTTCACATGGTGGGAAATATTCTATGTAGTTAGATAGGATAAATTCAACAATGACCAACTTATAGATTTACCTAAAATTTAGGGTCTATAATATTATTGTGGCAATTTTAAAGCGTTGAGATTCCTTCACCCATTTTTTCTTTATTTATTTTCTATTTCCACTATAGATATTTTATTTGTGGCTATACCTTTCACCCTAGGTAATTTTATCTCTTTCACATTGCACATGCCTTCATGATCACATCTTAGAAAATATGTTTATAAATTTTTATTTTATATATTGATACTACCATGTTTCACATCCCTCATACCATTTTTTATGCTTAGATAATTTATCTTTACAATTTATATATCACATAAAGCATCTTTAAAATCACATAAAGTTATAGGAATTCTAGACAAATGAAAACAACAATAATGAAAGATGATTATATACCAACACCCTACCTTGAGTATAGCTTATGTGAGGAAAAGTAATGGGTCCCAAAAATAAGACCTAATAAGGTACCCAATTACAATGCACCTCATAAAGAAGAAGAGATAACCTTGTGGGAAAAAAATCCCCCAAATGAGGGTAAAATATGTTCTCTAAAGGATGAGAAGTACAAAACCCCATGTGAGGAAAAAATCCTTCCCATAAGAGAGAAGAAGAAGTGAGACCATGCAACCCCCCTCAATGTAGAATATCTTGCAGTGATGGTGGATTCCTGAAAGTAGATGTTGAAGATGATTCAAGACTGTCAAACAACATTCCTCCCCTTGGAAAGAAATATAACCATAGAAGTATACAAGTTTTCTTCCCATTCCTAAAAGGAATATGAAGGAATAAAAATCAATGATGAGCCCTCTAAATATTGCTTAAATATCTCCACACCAAAGCAAAATTGGGACAAATGATGATATAGAGAAGGAACAAGAAGGTTTGAATATGCCCTCACAACATTTGAAGAAGATGATACAACTCCATGGGAGCTAACATAAAAGAGAATATGAATATCCTCAATAGTGTCCTACAAGTCTACAAGATAGGACTTACAAAACAAAACAATAATGTATGTCAAGTACTCATCCCAAGTAGTTGTAGCTAGAAGATAATGAATAGCTTGCTACACTGAACCACTAGAAGCTCTTAAAGAAGCAACACTGAAATTTGTAGATGCAATAATAGATGGAGGAGATGGAGTATCAATCTATGTCAACAAAATAAGTTGATCATCCATTGAGGATGTGTCCACACAAGATGGATCAGTCTCAGTATCATCTAAGGAAACATCATTATCATATGAAGATCCAAGGTCTCCATGCAACTAGTGTATGATGATCCAAGTAGTGAAAGGGAACTCAATGTGGTCTAAGTGATGTAGAAAATCCTCAAAAACTGTAAGACATATTAGTCCATAAACCTTGTCATTTTTGTTAAACGATTCATTTTTTTGTTCATAGTCATGTGGTTAGGAATGAGTCCAAGGAGATATGGAAATAGATCCCACTTAAGGAAATGATTATTTATCCTTTGTTTCCAAGAAAAATAGTTCTTTGAAGTTATCCTCACAACATAAGGATGAAAACAAAAATCAAAGGACATGATGAACTCCCCAAATGGAACTTTATCTCAATTCATGATTACATGATACATCATTAATCCCCCAAATTTTCTCAATTGAAGTCCCAAACTAAAAATGTAAAATGAAGTGTGGAATTATACAAGACACAACTCAAAGTACACCCCCCTTGATTTAGTAATAGAGACCCCTAAAAATTAACACTTTATAACTGTAGTGCATAGGCAAGTCCAATTTGGAGCAAAAAATGTACTTTATAATTTTAGTGCAGAATCAACCAATAGATTGAGCATAAAAAATAACTCAATTTCGAGTTTCCAATTGAAAGTTGTGTTAATTTCAAGTTTTCTTGATTTACCTTTAATTACATTATAAAAAAATTATAATGCCTTTGCAAAAATTATAGTTTCAAGTAAATGCTTTTACAATTTTTATGAGAAAATAGAGAAATAGAGGTAAATTTTAAGCCCCCTTGGGTTGAAAAGAACTATGGGCTAAATATCCATGTGACCAAGAGCTTAAGTCAATTTGAGGCTCTCCCTTGCCAACTGAGAAATGGATGTTGAGCAAGTTGCACCACCCTACAAATATTTGAAGTCTGAAATAGAGGCCAACACAAGATTCAAACCGACTTCATAAGTCAACTTCAACGATTGTACAAAGCTTGATGTTACATAAATTGATCAATGAAGGTCAATCTCCAAGCAAAGAACAATGGATCTGTAAAGAGCAATGGCATTGTAAAGGCATAATCTATATCATGCAAATATTGACCCAATTTGAGTAGCAAAGTGCAAATATTTGTACAATTTGCAAAACTCTCCTCGAATTTGCAATCTTTACGCCAAAATAATGAGCAAAATATCACAAATCCATTTTCTCACACAAAACCTTAGCTCATATGAAATACAACTCACAAGAAAACTAATGCATTTCCATTTGCACCAGATATAGCTCTTATACAATTTGAAATTAGTCAAAAAATCTAGACAAATAAAAACAACAATGAAAGAGAATTACATGAAATAGATTGAATGCATTATAATATTTGAGATTATTTACATTAGGAATAGAGGTGAATATAAAGGAGAAACATCATAACGACCTCTGTAACTAACTTGTTATTTAAGCAAGTTACCACCTAGTGCCACCTAAGCATGATTATACACCAATATCTTCAATATTAGAGCATCTTATAGCTCTTTAATATATATGTGATTGCATGCTTATATCCTACATACCATTTGATATCTCTTATTTGATTGTCATGCAATGTTACTTATGATGTTTATTACATGCTTGTGCATTATATGATGTTATATTTCCCCTTACCTCCAACTCTTTGCATCCTTTCCATGTAACCAATTGGAGATAGGACATATGTCATCAATTATGTTCCTTCACAATTATGATTGCTATGATGCACTTGTGATATTTATGATACTTTTTTTAACATACAAAGCCTCATCATCCTTTTCATACATATTATCTTTATCCACATAATAAAAGCCCTTATAATTTTTTTTGTAATTAAAATATTTTTTTCATGATCAAATTCCTTTGGTGTCAATGCTACTACTTTATGCTTAATTAGAGTCTCTTGCCGCAATCCTTTTTACTTTTTTATAGAATTTTAGCAATTACAATTGTGGTCATGTTTAAATGATTGATATATGCTACTCATTGAAAAAAATAGTTTGTACTTGTAGGTTCCTAAGATTGAGCACTCATAGTAAGGAAAGTACACAAGAATGACATCCATATATGTATATATGTATATGTGTGTGTAAAATATTTACTTTTCATGTTGGCTACTTGATTTACTTTGACATCTATCCCATAGTATTTTGCATGCAAGTGAAAGTGGGGGGAAAATGTAATGCTAAAAGTGCATACCCATGTGATTTTCCTTATGTTTTAGACATATGATGACTCAATTATTTGGTATGCATTGACTAGTGTGCAAGTTGGTGTAGCTTTGCATTAAAGTTGGAAAATGACATTTTTCAAGCGCTATTCCATCTCCACACATCCCAAGAGTTTGAATTTGTGGGTGTGGAAGTGACTTGGATCACTTTTACAATTGTGAACCTAAACCCCAAACTTTAAAAAAATAAAAATTGAGCCCATATTGCCATCTCTTACTAGTTGTTATGAGTTGACTAAAGTAATAATCATTTCAAATTGTATGTGAAAGTGGTTTATTTAAAGACTAATCTTAATTCATTTGAATCATATGATAACATCTAAAAATCAAATACAAAAGGATCAAAAGTGTTATATCATCATTACATCATTATATTGGGAGTATAGTACATGACTTCCTATTGTCCTCAATTTTTGTTCATCGCCATTTAATTAGCTTGCCTCAAGGATTGACCAAAGAGGAATAAATCCTTGTCTAACAAGTCCATAAACAATGTTTCTCAATAACATTTTCCTAATTGTAGGTATAACATATTAAGGCAAAATTTCCCTAAACAAGATAATTTGGTCAAATTTCTACATCTAAAGTTCAAATATAAATGTTATTCACTTCCACATACACAAAGTTCACTTATGCATGAGTGTGTTACAAAAATCCTTACCTTTTATCTTAATTTGATAGCTATTTACATGCCAAAATATTTAATATAGTAATCAAAATACTATGGTATGGATATCTTAAATACATCTATTTAATGGAGCTATTTTATTTACTTAAATGCTATTTTATTTTACTTTGAAACTATTTTATTTGGGATGCATAAATTAATGTATCTACATTGTTTACTTCCTCTTTTTTACTTTTCTATGTAACTTTTAGTTTTAGTTTTGGAAAGCCAATGGTCATTATTTTGGTATTTCTCATTTAAAAAATATATTTATTTATATATTATGTTCATTATTAAATATTAATATTTTGACATGTAAATGGATGTCAAATTTATGATAAAAGATAAGAGCTATTTTAATTAATATTTGATAATAAACATAATATTACTTTTGTAAGATGTTTAACCATCAAAGAAAATAATGAAAAGAATATAGTGAGGTGAAAAAAAAGTAGGAAAAGGATTTAGGATTGTCATGAGTAAAATGATACGAGAGCTAAATTAGATTTTTTAAATTTAATTACAAGTTAAGATTTAAATTAAAATATTTTGTTATATTAATATATTAATTATAAGATAAAATAAAATAAACATAAACATAAATTATTAAAAGTAATTTATTTTCATAAAATTTTGGCACTTTTGATATGGTACGATTATGTACTTAAAATATAAAGTAAATATTTATTAAGATTGTATATAAAAGATATCTTAAATATGTCTATTTTAAGAACACCAAATACCCAAAAATATCTCTCTACACCTTTTAAATAGACATCTAACTAATTTTATTTTATTTTGCATTAATTATAACACTCAAAAATATCTTTCTACATCATATCTAGCTAATTTTATTTTATTCCCCATTAATTATAACATTTATTACATGATCACCCCCTCTTTAAATTTTAATTAACTTCTATTTTAGAAGGAAAACATTTATTTTCATTAAAATAAGAATACTCGTGTCAAGTGGGTCCCCCACACAAATATTATGTATGGAGCTCATACAAGTCAAAGTTCAAGTATAAGTGCATAACGAAAATATCACAAAAGAAAGAAGCAGCTCATATTTATTATCTCGTGACCCTCCAATTCACTTTTATTTATCAATATGCATTCAAGGCACTAAATTCTTCTCTCATTACCTAAATTGCTTTTGTTCTTAGTATGAAGAATCACCACTAGATATTTAAAAGAAAAAAAAAAAGTACTCATCAAATTCATATTTATACAAGTACAAAAATTGAATGAAAATATTCTTGTGCTAATCTAAACAGGGGTCTGGTTTTTTATTGCTATAGGCTTATTATAGAATTCAATTATTCTATGAACCATACATTTTTGAAAAATGAGAAGTATGTCTATTTTAGAAGTATGTCTATTTTAGTTTTGTACATAAATCTCTAAACAAAGTGATATATCAAGATGAGAGATCGTGATATTATTGATTATGGTTGTTGTTAGGATTATCAAAATAGAAATTGTCTAGAAATTGTGATTAATTATAAAAATCATGAATAGTTCAATTTTTATGATTTTCCCCTTAAAAAAATGTATTTAAATTATTATTGTATTAAAATATAATTGATTATTTTATATCTATATATAAGATGTATCCATGAAATCTATATTAGGAAGTCTTGAAAAAAAAAGTATATCCATCGAATCTATATTAGGTCTTCAAAAAAAACTATATCCATACTACATATGTATTTGTTTCCATATCCTCCAACTCTATTAATTAAACTCATAGTTACACTACTCATTTTATTTACATTTTGCAAGTCGGGCATAATCATCGAGAAGGTGGAGTACCCGTTTTTCTAACTGCTCTTATGTATCGTCTACACAAATAAAATGAATAATTGATATTATCCAAGGTTTGTCAACCTTTTTTTTTCCATTTTTTTTCAAGTATTCGAATAATATATTAATTGAGGTTCTCTAAGTTTGTCAACTCTATTTTTCATATTAATATTCAATATGTAATATCGAACAAATAGATAAAGTTTAACTTGCTAGCACATCTCACATCGTTAGAAACAATGACCCTACCCCTTATTTCAATAGAGAAAATTCCCTTACATCAAACCATGTTGGTTCACACATTACAACACGAACCAACGTGAAGTCTGCCAAACTGCACGGTTCTTTTAGAACCATTTCTTAGATTATTTGAAATGTATTACATAATATTCTTTTATTCATTTCCATGTTAAGTAATAGACGAAACATGGAATTAATATAATAAATGATAATGAATCATTTGGGAGGGGAGAGAAGCGATTAGTAAATTGATAATAAATAGAAGAATTTGATCTATTTAAATAGGAATGCGACAACTAGATACTCTCCCTATGCTTGTTGGATGGGTGGTCGGTTGCACACTCGGCTCTCTCTGGGCACTCTCTTGAGTGCTCGGCTGTGTAGTGTCCTGTATAGGTATGTGAGTTGGGTCCTTGGCCATGCTTGGCGATGGTGGAGGGGTCTGTACCTGTTCACCCATCCCGTCAAGCCAGACATCCACATCCTCGTCATCCTCCTTTCCTTCTTCGCAGGCGCCCACTGCTGCTAGCGTGGATGCTGGCATGGATGCTATTATATATATACTACTTTGTCATCTATATAATCTATCTATTGCACAAAGTAGTATTTATAGAGACTACTTTTGTTATTTTATTGTATTTAGATATTTGAGAAAAGATTGTTGTTATTGTTATTTATTCAGGAGAAAAAAATTGCATTGTTATTGAGCCATTCTTTTTCTTTTTAAGTAAGAACGACTTAAAGCTAAGGGAATAGCCACCAGCAAAATGAAGTTATTAACAACTTTGCTTATTAGAAACTACTAATGTTATAAGATGATAGAGTAATAGCAAAGAAAGACATTGAAAAAACTTTTGGTCATTTGTATTGTTTACTGTCAAACCATATACCAGCGATTATTATTGTTTTATTGTTAAATATACATATATATATTACTAACAATGTGAGAAATTATGAGTTTTTGTCCTCCATTATAGGATAGAATGTTCATTGAAACGTTGATACGTATCAACCTTCTAATGACAGCTTAGACTTTATGATATTGCTCGAGGATTCAGCCATGTAGTTTGAGTCAAACTCATTGACCCATGTTTCATGAGTAGTGGTTCAACAAGAACCCATCTCTCATGATATCGAATGGTCCACTTAGCACTCATTGCATCTAGGTGATGCTCACAGAGGTGAATCACTGGTCCGTCCTAGGAGGTCACCCATCCAGTACTGCTCCAGCTCAAGCGGCTTAACCAGGGAGTTTTCTCCAAGGTTAAGCCCGCTTGAGTTGTTACCCCATTTGCAAAACCTTCAGCAAGTGTTGTGCCTTATGAACCATTCATAATAGAGCCCCTTTAGCTCATCAATTGATAAGTAGGAGGTATTTTTCCACAGCGTGTCAAATTATGATATTTCTATCGAGGGATTCAACAGTGTAGTTCGAGTCAAACTCATTGACCCATGTTTCATGAGTAGTGGTTCACAAGAACCCATCTCTCCTGATATGAATGGTCCACTTAGCACTCATTGCATCTAGGTGATGCTCATAGAGGTGAAGCAGCTGGTCGATCGGGAGGAGTCACCCATCCCAATATTGCTCGGCTCAAAGCAGCTTAACGAGTTTTCTCCAAGGTTAAGCTGTGTGTTACCATTGCAAAACCTTTAGCAAAAGTGTTGTGCCTTATGAACCATTCATAATAGAGCCTTTAGCTCATCAATTGATAAGTAGGAGGTATTTTTCCACAGTCGTGTCAAATTATGATATTGCTATCAGGATTCAACCGTGTAGTTTCGAGTCAAACTCATTGACCCATGTTTCATGAGTAGTGGTTCAACAAGAACCCATCTCTCATGATATCGAATAGTCCATAGCACTCATTGCTAGGTGAGCGGTCGGGAGGTCACCCATCGAGTATTGCTCCGACTCAAGCGTGCTTAACGGAGTTTTCTCCAAGGTTAAGCACGCTTGAGTTGTTACCATTGCAAAACCTTGAAGTGTTGTGCCTTATGAACCATTCATAATAGAGCCTTTAGCTCATCAATTGATAAGTAGGAGGTATTTTTTTCCGCGTGTCAAATTATAATATTGCTGTCGATTCAGCAGGTAGTTTTGAGTCAAACTCATTGACCCATGTTTCATGAGTAGTGGTTCAACAAGAACCCATCTCTCATGATATCGAATGGTCCACTTAGCACTCATTGCATCTAGGTGATGCTCACAGAGCTTAGACTTTATCTTTTATGGTGGGTATGAAATGACATTCCAACTGATACATTATAAATGTAAACCCCCTAGCCTCTTTTTTTTCACGATATAAAAACGAGCGAACATAAAGAAAAAGAGAAGAACTCACATTAGGTTTAGGGATAATCAGTTTTGAACAGAGTCATTGGGCCTTGCTCAAGTTCAGTGAGCCCCAAAGTAGGTAGATTGAACCAACGCCGAAAACTCGCGACCTAAGCACTTGGTGAGTATGGACAAACACATCAAACCTAACGAGTTCTATTAGTGAGACTTGGCCAATTTAGGCATGAAAATAAAGGTGAGATTTGGCCGATTCAGGCTTGAAAATGAAGGGTGGGGGAAGGAAAAAAAATGAAAACGCTCAAAATCTAAAAAAGCATGAAAGTCGCATTTTTAGAAAGGTTTGAAGATGTCTTGGAACTTGATTAAAAGTGATAACATTATTAAAAATGGCATGCATCATAAAGATCTATGTGATCTTAAAGACTTTAAATTGGACTTGGTGGTTGGTGCTCTGCCCCTTGACCTGCCCTCTATTGTGGCAGGGACCCCACAAGTGGCATTGTCCCTGACCCATAGCCCCACTCTCATTTTTAGTTGCTCTCTCTATATCTATGCTATTAAAATGCATTCAAATTTTAAAAACAAGTTTTTTTTATTCCACAATTTTTTCCCCAAAAGATTTTTGCTGCTATGGTTAGGATAACTGCAGGTGTAGGTAACCTTTTTGCTGAGGACACCATATATGATATGGCTGTATGTACAAGAACAGAATACTAATATACCTTACGTGCTGCAAATGTTGCAGTTGATCATCAGTAGCTTGATTTTTCAAATGGTTTACAGCTTTGAAAATTCAATTTACAAATCAAATTACCAGTCCTGGATCAACTCTGTAGTCTGTAGTAGTCAATACATTGAATGGCCCATATGATCCTTTTAGCCGTAATTGAATGAAATGAACGAAATCCTGAATAAAATTAGGTTACGAATTCATGGTGTCATCTGGGGCATAAAAAGGAAGCCGTTGAGGATCTATTGCTAGTAAATAGTGGATAATCTTTATCAAATCATCGAATCTTCAATTTATAAATTAAATATTTCAAGTTATAAATTTAATGACCCATCTCTCAAGATCTTGAATGATCAATTTAACACTGAGTGCATGCAGGGACATTAAGTCCTGAACAATTTTTGAATATGCATTTGTAGTGTCATTTGGAGCATACAAGAAAGATATAAAAGTTGAAGAGGCTCCTTTAACATACTGTAAAGTCCCATTGGTAGTTACGAAATAGTTGGTGCTAACAGCATGCCAACTACGTTGGCATGCAAACAGCCTTGCAAACGTCTGGCTAATTCTATTAAGTGATCCAAACGTCATTAGATGTACTTTGTCAAGCACCGATGTAGTGAACTGCAACTAAAAAGTACTATTCACAATGGCAAGTACGTTACAGCCCAGAATGTCTTGTACTATTTGAAACGTCCAGTCACCATATGCAGTTATTCTATCATTGATTCAGATACCTTACCCAAAAAAATCAAGACATCTTTATGCACAATCTCACGTGTAAAACTTTCCCTTGAATGTTTGTAAACTTCCCCCTTTTCTCTTGCATTTAATAATTCAAAACACATTTTATTTAGGTCTTTGGTTCTTGCAGACAAAATCATGTATCCAAGCTACACCACAGTATTCAAGTCGTGTTTTATTCTTCTGTGCCTTTAGTTCCTTTTGCCTGGTTTTGGAATCATTTTTCCCTGTAAAGTGTAAACCTCTGTTGTAAATGAGAATAATGATAGCTCAGAAGTGCATAGAGTTGCACGGCTTCATATAAGATTTAATTCAATACTCAATTACCTGCATGTTAATATGACTTTGATTTATTAGCATACAGAAGCAACAGTATTCCAGAAATAGCTCTTGCAACTGCAGAGGACACAAAAGATGGAAATTTATAATCATATGACACCAGCTTGCACTCACATATACAGATCAGCGACTAAAAGGCCACAAGACAAGACAAAGAAGTCTATTTGGCACACAGCATCAGTTTGATGTTGATACTGGCAAGAAGTCCAAGCAATTTTCAAAGCATCAAAGCAAGGGCTGAAATACCTCAAAAAAAGATTCCATGTCCAAAAAAGTAAAGGATGAACAGTCCAAAATCGATTCAGGACAGTGAAATTTCATGTTATGCACTGATGAAAAACAATCAACCAAAATCCTTGGTACAATTTACAGGCTACACTAACATAGAAGAGCATCGGTCTCTTCAAAGGAGACCATTATCCTCTCTCTGCTGCTGTACATATCTGCAACCAAGCAGGGCTATATTGACATGTATAATTATTCTTCTCTTGAAACTTTGTACAGTATATTCCTAAATCATCGTGGTGTAAGATGATTCAAAACCTATTTTTCGTACAAGAACAGTCAAGACTTCCACCAAATAGTCCTGACTAAAGACAAAATTTAGAACTCTACAACAAACGAAATTCATTTACAAACACTTTGAATCTGATAAATGCTTTGCAACCAGATTGCAAGCACATATGCTAACACTGGTAAAAAGCAAATGACTTGGACTTCCAAAAAAAGCTCAATGTTCGGCCAATCTTTTTGGAAGCTGTTTTATGGATTGTTTTCTTTACTTTGGGGTTCTCCCCATTGTTTGATAGCTGAGGTGGTATGCACACATCCTGAGGCTGGCACAAAACTTCTTGTTGTCGCTGATCCCTGAAGTGTTGCAGCAGTTTCTCAGCTTTATCCCGTCCCCTTGGGCCTCCATTAACAGAAAGAGTAACCAAAGAAGGGATAACACCTTCCCTCAGAACCATTTGACTGTATTCAAAACTATTAGTACACAACAGTAAAAGAAGGCCTGCTGCTTGTTCTTGCTCAATGGATGTTCCTGTATCCAGAAGATCTGCAATTGCTCCAATGCAACCTTCAGTAGCAGCAATTGTTGCTCTGCCCTCTTCAATGGAAGCAAGGTTATACAAAATTGTAATGTATTTTTCTGTGCAGCCAGCTTCACCATCAACAAGAAGTGAAACAGACTTAGAAATAGCTCCTGCCGATATAATGAGGGACCTATTTCCCTCATATGTAGATAGATTATACAAGCCATTTATAGCATCTTGTCTACATTGGTTAGAATCTGAGTCCAGGAGTTTAATAATAGCAGGTATTGCTCCAGAAGCTCCAATGCTAGCTTTGTTCTCTTCCCAACTGGATAGCATGAGCAATACAGCTACAGCTGCTTCAGATGTCTCCAAATCAAGAATTTCCAACAAACGAGGCACTATACCTGCAGCTAAGATTGCTGTTTTATTCCTATAACACAAAGCACAAACACAAGTAAGCAAAGAATTTTTGGTGCTCTAACACAACTAGTAAAACACAAACTGAAGATTGCATCAATGTACTGGATTTATGTATACTAGCAAGGTGCGAACATATGTTTTCACAAATCTCCTTTACCTGTTATTGTTGACAGAAATGTTGAAAAGTGCTAAAGCTCCAGTTTCAAGCGCATGTGCATTAGATGCATCAATAGCAGAACGTAGGAAATCCACAAGAGAATGAATGAAACCATTGGAACCCATGTATGAACGAGCCTCATCATTATCTTTTGACAATTCTCTAATCTCTTCTGCTGCTTTACATTGCAGTTCTAGTGATGGTCCAGTAAGGCTTGCAAGCAATCTTTCATATCTTTTATGAGGGTCCTCTTTAACAGTTTGTGATTCAATCATGCCATGTGACCAAGATAGGTTTTTATCCTCAGTTTCACCAGATCCTTCATTTCGGAGCAACATCGGAGAGTCACAATAATAACTGCTACTAAAAGTACCTGTTGAAAATCTGCCTGTATCATCCTCAGCAGCACCAGAAACTTGAATGTCCTCTAGTGGGACTACCTTGACCTCTTTTAGGCGAACACCATCAACACTTTTGATGGATCCAGAGTCTGCCAAATCCCATCTCCAGTCTCTGAAAGGAGGGGGTGTGGTTGGTGGATCTGGTACTTTTATCCCATTTTGTTCACACCAACTTGCAATTAGGCCTTTTACACAATAATTAGGAGTCAGACCAAGATGTGCCAGTTTCTGCTGAGTTTTGGGGCATGTATCATGACCCTCACTTAACCATTTCTCTATACAAATCCGTTCATATGTTTGCCCAGAAGAAATTATTACAGGATCAGACATCAGTTGCAGGGAAATCGGACATCTGAATTCTTCAGGAGGTACTAGCATGCTTCCTGAGCTTCCGGGTGTCTCCTTTCTGGCTATATTAAATGTGTGAACCCTTGATACGTGGCGGTCACCATTCCTTCCATTCCCAATAACCTTGTCAAGGGAACTCCTAACTGATGGAGAACATGGGTCTGAGTTTGGAGAATCAGCACCATCTGAATACTCATTTTTAAAGAACTTGGCATACTTTCTCAGAAGATGCATAAGATAAATGATAATAGACTCCTTCCGCTTGTCTTCGTCATGGCGAGCTTTATCAAGCAATCTCTTAAGTGCTCTTTTTTCTGTCAAGACAGCTCTTGAGGAGATGATGCCTAACTTCAAAGCCACCCGGTGGAAAGCATCCAATTCTGATGTACCATTTCCACAACTGGAATCCTTTTCCTGTTGTAACAATGCAATGATCTCATCACCAACCTCCTTTTCTGATGGTTCAAGAGCAAATGTGACTCCCTCAAGCTCATTGACAATTTCAGCAATCTGCATCAAAAATTTGGTAGCATTAATTCAAATTGAATTGTGAAGTAGGGCATCTCCAGCTAACAACATCCACCCATAGATTATATACAGAATTCACAACCAGGAAGACATTGAAATGTACGCAGATAATAATTAGCAAAGATGGAAGGCATAGAAGATAAGGGCTTTCCCACAACATGAAATAGAAGAGGCAGGATATTTTAATATAACACTTTAAAAGTGTTTTTCTGAATATACTCAAAACGGCACAGAATTTGTAACCTCGCTCAGATAGTAACATTGAAACTGGCCAATCAAACTATTTAAGAATTAAAGTTTACCATTTACAGAACTCGCCAATCTCTTCAACAAAATGTAAATTAAGCTAGGGAGCAAAAAAGAAAGGTATATACATTATGCTTCTCCTAAAAGAATTTTTTGTTAATCCACCATCCTATCAATAGTTTTTATGGCAAATGGAATTTAAAGATTCAAAACTTCGAAAGAATTTACTAAAATGGGAGGATCAGAAGAACACTGATTCTCATGAGTAATTTTATTCATGTTCTTTCTCCTCCTTCACTTCTCTCAAGTCAAACCACATACCTTGAGGAGCAGTTGCATAAAACTCACATGGCATCATCATCTTTGTGTTTAAAAGCCAGGTTGGTGAGCAGATTTAAACATGAAGTTGAGAAGAGAAAATAGTAAAGGTCATAAAAAGCTCCACTATACCTAAGGTGTTAGATAACCATGTCAGTCAAATGTAGGCAATTAGCCACAGTGCAGAATATTGCTCTTTAAACCATATTCCAGATAAATGTGAAAAACTATCCTAACAAGCCATTACTTTTCTGTTGTTCGAGTAACCTGGAAACAAGTTTCAATGCTATTTGGATAAGGAATTGTATGGTCCAACAACGTTTTTTTTGTTTGGTCAGTTGGGTTCATTCAATGAAACAAGTATACGAATCCTACTAATAAATAGAGGGCAAGCTAAGGGTTGCAGTTTTCAAATCAGATACTAAATCCCAAAACAGTCAAGAACTTTTATGCCTGGAACAACATAAAGAATAGGGGTAAATAGTCATTGTACTATGATTGCCTTTACCTTTTGTATGACCAAATAGCAACCATACATTGTGACTTCTCATATGATGGTTTTCTTATATTCGCGACAAAGTGTAGAGTCTATTTCAGCGCCAATGGATTTTTTCTTTATAGGCAACTCTATCTAGACTGATAACAATTACTGCTTCTTCCCGACAAAAGCACTTCCCTATAAAGGAAAATTTTCAGGATTGGGGTCAATTGATACCCAGAGGTAGGATCTTCTGTTAGAAACATTAATTTCACAGACAGATGCCAAACCACAGGTTAGAAAAGAAGAAGAAAAAATTACATTCCCCATTATTCTCACAAGTTAACATGCATGGATCAAATGCACAAAGGTATATACAAAAAACAAATACTGCAAAGGAATAGCAAGTTTGGTTTGTTAGCAAACTACCTGCTGCCCCAGTATCTGTGGCACTATGGATTCAACACGTCTCAAACTTTGATCCAAAGCAGTCTTGGCCCTTTCAAATTTTATCAAAATTGAATCCCCAGTAATGGCCTGAAAAAACAGAAATGATAAGAATGAAGAAAAACAATGTAACAAACTTCTGCCTTTTTAATCAAGAAATGCAAGCACCTCGTTCTATTAAGCATTCCTTACTAGAAAAATTCAAAAATGTAACAGAACTTGAATGGAGTTCAATACAATTTCTAAAGCCTAAATCTCAAGCATAGTGCAAATTTTGATTGCTTGAATGTTAAGATCGTGTCAATGTCTGTTTAGATATTATGATCATGTCAATATCTGTGAATTTCTGACATAGAAATGAAAAAGAAACCAAACAGCTTTCAACAAAAGTATCGACCTAAGATGATCATATCTTTGCTGATGATAAAGACAGATAATAAGTTAGATTATGAACAAGCCTCCTGAACAGTTATTTTCTTTCATCTGATATACTCTTCTTGAGTTACTAGGGAATTATCTTCTGTAGTCAACAATGGAAAAATGTTATAAATTTGTATTATTATTTGCCTTTGTCCAAATTTGAGGAGGTTAGGACCAAGACACATTACCAAGTATAGTGTGCTGCAATCTGCACAGTGTTGAAGAAGAGTTTTCGCTTTCTCAAGTGCTAGATGCAATGCACACAAGGCCTGTATGCCTGACTGACACCTGGGGCGTGCCGCTTCTACTGCAGGAAATATTTTCATCATGCCATACACAACTCTAGCAAGTTTCCTTGACATCCCTCCATGTAGCTGCACATATATAACAGTTTATGCATCCATCAGAAAAAATATAAAATCTGATGACAGTATCCTTTCTCCTATTTCTCACTAGTTGATTCAATTTGCTAATTAGTATTGGAGCTTGTTTGTACTACAAATCAGCAAAAATCCTTACTTTGCAGCCAATCCATGCAATTTACAGAAGTATTTAGAGGAAATGTCATACAAAGAAGAAATCACCAATTCAAACTTTTACAATACATAAAAGTCCACAGAGATTGTTATGTGAAGAATTATCAACTTGAGACTTTTGCACATCAGATTGCATAAAGCACGGAACAAAATAGACTCTCTGATGACAATACAATTATAAAAAATTAACAGAAAATTGATATCTCCCAGTTTGCAATTGATTCTGAATCTGTGAGTCTAACTAAAGTAAGATCTAAAGCCAATCAAGCAGTCAGAGAAATACATGAAATATTAAAAATGAGACAGATCTCTAAAAAATTGAACTAGAAAGAAATGTAATAAGGTTGAGAAAAGATAACAAGAAAAAAGTGGAGACAAAAAAAAAATTGTAAGCATAAAAAGAAGATCCAAACAAATAAGTGCGCGGCACAACAACAACAAATCAAAATTGGGGTAGGAAAAGGGTTGACCAGCATCACCTGTGCTCGCTTAGTTTTGAGTGGCCACAAATTTAGAAACCATAATAATTTTTGAGGGCTCATAATTTCCAGGAGGTGAGGGAAACAAAAGAATAAGGCATGTTTCAAAGACATCAGAATGGCAAACTAGCACTATACACTGTATCTTCCTTCTATAAAATTTTGATATTGATAAATCACAAGAAGCTTAAAGTTTAACCATGAAAAATCACAACCCTCTGATCCCAGAAGAAGCACGACTTACTTTAATCTAGAGAATGGCCTTCCTGCAACATGACAGACTGCTGAAAAATGAGACATAAGAAAGAGAACCTAAAGGAGGTGCCCCTTACTCCATTAGTGATTAAATTCAGTCTTGGCTCTCGAGTAACTCATCAGAAAGAAAATAAATACACTATTGTAATATGTGACCACTTGAATCATGAGACTGCTGGAAAATAAGACATTCAATCTTGGCTTTTGAGTAACTTATCAGAAAGAAAATGAATACACCATTGTAATTTGTGACCACTTGAATCATGAGACATAAGACAGGCAATCTAAAGGAGATATCCCTTACTCCATTGCTAGTTAAATCCAGTCTTGGCTCTCAAGAACCTCATCAGAAATTAAATGCAGTCTCCAATCTACACCATTATAACTTACAACCACTTGAACATTGAGACCGAATAGATTTGAAACAAAAAAATTTGATGTCTGTTTACATGATTTTTTTTAAGGGAATGATAGTACCAAGACTCTACCTTTGCAGCTGATAAGCTTTGTTCAACAGCAGCATCCATGGTCCCCATCCAATTTTAAAACTATACTGAAATGCTGCATTCACACATGCAAACAAAACGTAAGAGAGAAAGCATACAAAATGCAATGGCAAGAGATGACATCCCAGCCTATGTTAAAAAATTACAGATACAGTTTGCCCAATCTTGTAAACCATCTTAGTGATAAAGAGATAAACATCATAACACGCATTCCAATAGCATATCAACATTGTTCCAATTACTTAATATCAAAAATAAAATCCTTTAAAAAATGCTTCAAGTTTCCAACAGCTAAGACATTCATCACTAATAATTTACAATATCCTAAATTATCTTTGAAAGGACAAGACTTATGTTTGAAAACCAGCTATAAACATTCACAGAATAATGTCTTCTGGAAAACCAAGCCTCATAGCATTTAGTTACTTGATAGTAAAGCGCGAGATATGCTGCTCATAATCTTACCATTCACAAGTTATAAATAAAACTATGAAATTGCCAACAAACACCTATTTGAGTATTAAATGAAAGCTATTAGAAGCTAGTAGATATATACATAACTAGTTCAAGTTGTATTGTAGTTTGCTCGATCTTCAACTACGAGTAGTCTAATACAAGCACATATGATATGTACTAATTCCAATTTTCCAACAACCAAATCAATTTCTTTATGAGCCAATACTGAACTGCAAATAGAACCCAGAGAGTCACAGCCCTTTACCTTGTAAGTTAACCGTTTATTTCACAACCCTACAAAATCTAAACTTTGCTAACATTTGTATGTAGTCTAATTGGGGAATTATAATCAAGCTGCAAATAAGGAGGCCATAGCACATAAAGCCCTCAACAGGCTAATCATAATAATTTGACTGGCGATGACAAAAATCAATATCGTAGGAGGGCTATTAGACGTATGTGTATCCATCAAACAGATTTTTCTTTTGAAAACATAGACATGTTTGATGATCAAGAACATGTTGAGATGAGCAGAGTCAGAACTCAATCATGAATCATGATGATCAGGTTTGAAGCCCTCTATCCCTGGATCTAAAATGTGTGCAAGGCGCTGAAATAAGATCACTCAGAATACAAGAACCAACATCACAATAAGTACGATGGTGAAAGAGATTATAATGAATTGCAAGCCTTCCTTATGACTTAATCTCCAAAGCCACTTGCCTATGTGAGCATTACCTAATCCTGGATTTTTATTAACCAAACTAATGCTGCTGCAAATCATATGCCCGGTGCAAAAAAAACATTGTTGCAGGATGCAGGGCATATGATGACATGATCCATGCCATAAGCTCTATTTGTTGTCATTTATAACAGCCTACACCGTGTTCTCCACTTTAAATGAAATTAATGCTCGTTTCATAACAACGAAATCAACCTACCAAAAACCAGAACTAGCTCCAATAACGAGAACTGCAAAAGTGGGAGACCATTCCCGAAGTGGTAACACTTAAAAGCAAATTATAACTATCAAGCATCCTTTCCTCTTGCGGCTCCCGGTCAAACACAACAGACTCTCCCGGAAAAACTAACAAACCTAGATAAGAACCAGCCGCCCGTGATATTCAATAACAACCGTCCTAAAACGCCGTATGCTTCGTTGACTACAATAATGGCCTCAGGGAATCCTCTTCCTCTAAGTACATAACAAATTTTTTTCTTAACGCAAAACAGAAGATACTAAGATTGTATCCACAATAACAACAGCAATCCTAAAGCATTGCATCTTGCATTGGTTATACGATAAAGGCGTTCTAGACCCTCTTGTTCTGGCAAACGAATAAGAGATAGATTTGTTCCCCCGCAATATTGGGATCCATCTAAGCAATATAAGCCAAAAGCATATTAATCTCAGAAAGCCAAGACTCCAGTAACCAATAGTAGAGTTTCAGATCCGATCCCAGATGGATATGTATTATGATATACTATCTATAGCCTACTTCAGCTAGGAGGCCTAGCGAACACAAACAGGTTCAATCAGGCCTCCATCAAACTCCAATGCTTAGATAAGTATACAATGCAAAGTCTAAACTCCACTCAGAGCCTAATATCCATAACCTACTTATGCTATGAGGCCTAATACACACAGTCTGATTCCATCGGGCCTTCTTGGAACTCCAATGCCCAGATAAAAACATATGATGCATAAAAAAAAAATTGCACTCATAAGCCCAATATTCACAACCCACTTCAGCTACGAGGCCTCATACCCACAATTCACTTCAACTAGACCTTCAAGAAGCTGCAGTACCCAGATAGGTATTTGATTGGGTATTAAAAACCCAACTTGCACGAGGCCTTCAAATGAACACGCACATAATTTTTTGACAAATAACCGAAGCTTATACCTCTGAGCAGAAGAACCATTCACACCATCCAAGGAGGTCTCTTCATGGCACAGCAGACAGCTGAAAATAACGGCATATCCAGATTAGGCCTTGAAATTGGCACCCAAAACAATCCAATCCTCAATCAAACTCTGCAACAACTGAGCCCACCCAGATGAAGATAAACAGTTAAAGCAGCTCAAAAATCTATAAGGCTCTAACTGGTGCAAAACAAACTCTAGTGTGCCTTGGAGAAAAAACAAGAGAGACGGCTTGATCTGCCTTGGATTTGTAAGTTTGAAGACCACACTTTGTTGGGGAGTCCTTTTCATATGATCGAAATCTAAATACAAAGCTCCTCCACCTCATTTCTGTGCACGTTTCGGAACGGGGCCCTGTTCACATGGGCATATTCATAGTTTTAATGTGATGGGTTTTGGATTAAGCTAAAATGGGATTTTTTTCCGCCGGTTTAGAAGAGTCCTCAAACCCCCCACCATGAATTTCTACTATGCTCGTGTAAGTACGTGCACCGAAATTGGGGGAAGATACACTTGCTAATAGTCCAATCCGACGGGCCGTTTTGATTAGCCTTCTCCCACGTAGAGTGCATGGTAAGCCTGTTTTCTGTTTCTTACTCACCCGGCATACCATGTATTGGAAACATGCAAAGTATGTAGGTTCCATTTTACAAAAGTGTTATCCAACACTTGGTATGTAGGTTTGCATGTGTGTTCCAAAAAGGCAACTAGTAAAATTTGTAGGATGTCCCTCCATGAAGGAAGAGTAAGAGTACACCAGACGATTCTTAATGTTTGGATGGGTGACTCATGTGGCAAAAGGAAAATTTTGTTTTAGGTTTGTAATGGTGAAATTTGTATATTTTTGTTTTTTAAATTGTTTTGGTTTCATTTTGATTGCAATGTTTTTTGGAAATAATATTTTTATAAGTCAAATATGCTTATATTAAATTTGATTCATGAAATTATTTTATTCTAATCTTATCATCATTTATTTTTAGAAAGTAGTTTTTATCTTTAGATCTCTCATTTATCATGTTGAATTAGATTCGTGGGTACAAAATTGACCCAAGTCATTTTCATGGTTATAAATATTAACTCTAAATGTTTTAATTCAATTTTCACATTTGAATCTTGTTGTCTACATCCTATTAGTCCTTGTGCATTGACTTAGTGCACGTTTATGTTGATTTTTGTTCTATGGTGTTATATTTAAAGATATGCAGACATTCATTTGAAATCATGCTATCGGATTGAAGAATTATTAGAGAGCATCATCATAGAGCACTCATAACAACAATATCAAAGCATACATCATCTTCGACATCCTTGCATGCTTGCTTGGTGTATTCAATCATTATTTTAAAGTCATTAAATTGGTTCAATCAAAAGCTTGACTAGGGAGAATATCACCCTCACTTTGTAGTCATAGTTCTCAAATGGTGTTTGTAGACACAATCCCACTTGAGACACAAACATTGTGAGTTGAGGTGAATCTATAATAGTCAGCTATTCCTTGTTAGTTCACTTCCACTAGTTTAGTTTCAATTATATGTTCCAAATAATTTATGCAATCACATGTGTAGATCTAAACCACAATAAAGAATAGTCATTTTATAGATTCTAAGGCATTCATCTAACCAAGCCCTAAAATTCCAACACAATGATGAATAA